>CM059218.1:11283626-11471126 GCA_030347435.1 Clarias fuscus
GCTCGTCCTTCCTGCGGGAGATAAAGGCAAGCACACGGCAGTCTTTCAAGCATTCATATTCCCATCACAGTACGGTTGAATTGAAAGTTTCATCTGAGTAGTTAGGGGAAGGCTCAAATAAATTAAATCGAACTGTTTTTAGACAAAGACTACATTCACATTACAAGCCACTGCTCATTTCTGGTATTTTGGTCAGATCGAATTTGCATGATGGTTCACATTAATCATTCTAAGTGACTTTTATCTGACTCTTAATGTGGACGCATCTGTCTTCGGAAATGGCACGCATGTGCACATCGATAGATCTTTCATGTCACGGGTTCATGTGGTCACTCGTTCATTTTAAACAATAGACACAATTTTAGCAAAAAAAAAAAAAATATGCCTGGGATTTTGCTCTGGAGGACTGCGAGCAGTTAGTCGGCTATATTTGTTGAGGTCCAGGAGAGGGAAGAAAGCCAGGTCCCTTATTTTAGCTGTTTTAGCACAGCTAGGAAATCCCAGTGCTGCTGGTGCTGACTGACATACATGCACCCACACATGCGCAGAGGCAGCAGTCGCATGAATTCTCATCTGACCGTTCTTCAATTGGGTTGTATAACCAACATCAGAATTGTGGGTTCAGACAGCCCTTAAAATTGGGATCTGTGTCACATTCGGGTAAAAAGAAGAAAAATTTAAATCTAAATTGAGTCACTTCAGGCAGGTAATGTGAACGCAGCCTAATAACCTCATGATCTGCAGAAGGTACTAATGTTTATATCTGTTATAAAATAAGTTATAGAAGGAACATGCTTTGCAAATATTCCAGCGAATCAACATGTCATTCTTTTATAAATCATTTCTCTGTTATAAAATGAATTACAGATAAAAAATACTTTGAGATGTTCTTTTTATTATTGGAAACTAAGTCCCCATAGATGGTTATTTTCCAACAGAATCATGACCCATTATGTTTTATTCCTTTTATTAACTATATTTATACATCAAAAGGTAAGAACATTTTTTAGTTTATCCACAGGGCTACATTGCTCCTATGAACTTCATGGCAAATAACTTCAAATTTTATAAACAATTATAAAAAACTTATTAGAGATGGGGTGAAGCCGATTCAGTTAAACCTTGTGATTCTTAAGAGTCTTAAGAACAAACAGGCTGAACAAAATGACAGGCAAAATTATTTGACATATAAAATAGCATCTACAATATGTGAATGAATGGTTGTAGGGTGAGGGTTTAGTTCACGTCACATTATATATAGGAGGATTTCCTTAAAAAAATGATAAGCTTAATCTAACAACAAATAAATGCAATGTTTTTGTTATTTGATGATCCTGTAAAGAGAATTGGATCACGGTTTGAGGGATATTCCCCTACTTTAAGTTAATTCAAGACAAAAAAAAAAAATCTACTCTTTGAGACAATCACTGTTTACAGAGTAGACTTATAAAACTATAATTACTGTATACTTTTGAAACACTATTTTTTTACACTATTCTCAATTAATTTGCTATTATATTTTTATTCTTAACATAACATAACTAAGGGAATGAGACCCAAAGTGCCCAAGCTCCAAGAAGACATGGTTGGCCAACAATGGCTTGGAAGTACTGATGTAGCCTAGACAGAGTCCTGGCCTCAAACCCAGTGAAGATCTTCGGGATGGACTTGACACTGACCACAGTATATGACATCGATGCACTTGTGGCTGAATGCAGAGAGATCACCGCAGCAACACTGCAGATCCCAGAAGAACTCTGTATTAATGAGCGGGGGTGCATCCTGTTTCCACTGATCATCCTTGAGATGTTTCTACAACTTGATTGGAGTCCACTTGTGGTAAATTCTGGTGATTGGACATATTTTGGAAAGACACACACAAAGGGCCTGTAGTTGTTCTTCTGCAAGGTTCATTTCTCTCCACAGAGAAACAATGGAGCTCCTTCAGATTGACCATTGGGTCACTTCCCTGACCAAGTCCCTTCTCCCCCAATCGCTCGGTTTGGCTGGGTGGTCTGCTCTCGGAAGAGTCCTGGTTGTTCCTAACTTCTTCCACTTATGGAGGTCACTGTTTTCATCTGGAACTTCAATTCTGTACCCTTTCCAAGACCTATATCTCGATACAAAAGTGTGTCGGATGTCTACAGACAATTCCTTGGACATGGGTTGGTTTGTGCTCTGACTTGCACTGTTAACTGTGAGACCTTATATACGTAATGTAGACAGATTTGTGTGCCTTTCCAAATTATGTCCAATCAACTGAATTTTTTTTTTTTTTTTTTGTGATTTTCAAAGATTTCAAACAAACTTCTTTCATGTTGTCACTACGGGGTATTGTTTTTGAGGAAACTAATGAATTTAATCCATTTTGCAATAAGGCTGTAACATAACAAAATGTAAGTAAGGACAGCAGTACTTGATTAGCCTAATAATGCTAACTATTGCTCATGAGTAAAATGTATAAATCATAAATTGTTCTGTCACATAGGGTTATGCTTCTCATTGCATTGGAAGCCATGTCCTGATAACTCTCATCAGCACTGGAGAAGACTTTCCTTGAGATTAAACATCGGCATATTGACATTGTGGCCAGTCTTCATGCTTTGCAGCGCTGGTGTATCGACCAGAAGATATCATAGCCCTGGGATCACAAGTAGCACCTGAGAGAGGAAACTGCAGGTTTCCAGAGCAGAAAATCAATATGCTATGAGAGAAAAGGGGCTACAGTCTCACAGTAAAGGAGAGTTTTCAAAAATCAGAGCTTTGGAGAAACACGTCTATTTTTGCACACGGTGATGAAGTGCTGATGAGGGAAGGCGTCAGCACTCAGGTTAGGGAGCAAATCCATGCTCCCTTGGCAAAAGGAAAAGATTATCTCAGCCACTATTTCCTATCATCCTGACTGTTAACTGTAGCCAGATTGTCGTCTGTACAGTACTTCTCATCGTGGTTTATCATAAAATCATTTTTCAATATCTGCTCACTGTTTTATGCGAGCTTGTCAGAGCTTGCCAAGCTTTTCAGTTGTTTAATGAAAAAAATCTACACACCAATGGTTGAAAATTAGGCACAGATTTGTGATTTAGTAATTACAGCGAAAAGGTCGCCTACTTGGAGCAAAAGTGATCTCTCTTTAAATCACAAGATGACTTCTGCAGGAAGTGGTGGGTAAATTGCATTAAACATCCTTTCTGGTTTTGTTCATCTCATTGGAATGGATAGGGCAGGATGAATCAATTAACCCAAATAATGCAGCTCCTGTAAAATGTAAATAGGAGCCTACTGTACTGTACTGTACTGTGCACGTACTGTATGTGCGGTAATGAATAAATTAACACACCTGAGTAAGTAGAGTATTAAATATGCAGTTGAGGTCAACATACCATTACATTAAGATGTTTGATGATTGAGGGCCTTGCTCAAGTGCCCAGCAGTGGCAACAGGGTTTGAACCTGGGACCTTCCACTCAACAGGCTAACACCTTAACCACTGAGCTATCCCTGCCCCAAATCCATTAATCATCATGAACCCCGAATCCATACATCCATCCTAGTCCAAACAGGAACCGTGGAGGCCAATGGTGACCACTGTATTTATTCCCATTTTGTACGACCGTGGTAGGACCTCTGGTCAACATTTACACACTACGGGCAACTTGGGGACACCGATTAGCCAAATCTGCATGTCTTTGGACTGTGGTAGGAAACTGGAGAACCCGGAGGAAACCCAACAGGCACAGGGTGGACATGCAAACTCCATGCACACAGACCTGGGAATCAAACCCAGAACCTGGAGGTGCAAGGAGACAGTGCTAACCACTAAGCCACTGTGCCAC
The DNA here is from genome assembly GCA_030347435.1 of Clarias fuscus. Taxonomy (NCBI): domain Eukaryota; kingdom Metazoa; phylum Chordata; class Actinopteri; order Siluriformes; family Clariidae; genus Clarias; species Clarias fuscus. Next base: position 11,287,462 of record CM059218.1, read on the forward strand.
CATGAATCGATTTTTATTTTTTTTTACTTTTCTTTTTCTGGGGCAGAATGATTGAACAGCACATATCTTTTTAATGTAAAAACACTAAAACTTTTGGGCAGAAGCGTTAATTTAAGTCAACCCTGGGCCAGTGTTATACATACAGTAGCGTTATTCTTCCCCAGAGAAAGATCAGGCCAAAGAAATCATCGAAAGCTTAATACTGTCATGATCTTCATGTTCATAGGAGTTTATTCTACTTCTAAGCAAACTATACATTGGACAAGTAGTGCAATGTTAAAACGATTTCACATTACTTTAGAGATATCTTTTATATCAACTTTGTAAAATGTTTTCTTTCATTCACTGCAGTTGTTAAAGCTTAAACTTTAAACATTTTTAGGGAGTTCAGTTACAGTAAGTACACCAAGTGAAGTTTATTCATACTAAAAATGTGCACATCAGAATTCAGACCTCAAACTACAGATGTGTTATTTAGTGATTTGTGCAAGAGTTATGCATGCAGGTGAAGCTTTCCAAAAAAAAAAGGAAATAAATAAATAAATAATGCAATAATAATTGTGCCATTCTTCTTCACAGTGAATTTTAGTTACGTGAGTTCAGTAAATATTATATCAACGAGAAATAGATTTAAAAAAAAAATCTACAGTATTTAGTGATATATCACGATTATTTTGAGACGCAATTCATGTGTTTGAATTTACTTGGCAGCACGGTGGTTAAGCGGTTATCACTGTCACCTTGCACCTCGAGGGTCCGTGTTCGAATCCCTCCTCCACTCTGGGTGCATGGAGTTTGAATGTTCTCAAACTGTGTTTGGTCGGTTTCCTCCCACAGTCCAAAAACATGCAAATTGGGCTAATTGGAGTTCCCAAATCGCCTGTAATGTGTGTGTGTGCCCTGTCACAGATTGGCCCATTCCAGGGTGTACCCCACTTTGTGCCCCAAGTCTCCTGGAATAGGCTCCAGGCCCCCTGCATGGTGGTATAAATGATAAGTGAGAGTGAGTGAATTTGAGGTCATAAAATGTTGCTGTTCCACTATAATCCTACAAACAGAGCTATAAACTATTCAAACATTGGCAGTCAGCAAATTATTTGTTAAGATTGTTTAGAATTGTTATAAAATAAAATTGCTATTGTATATAAAATTGTTATAATATATATATATATATATATATACGGAATGGGCCGAGCTCTCTCAGAGGGGAGGGATGAGAGGTACTTAGTGCTCCCACATTAATCACGGCTCTACAGTCAACCAGGGGCGTCTGTGAGCTCGCGCAACAGAAGGAGCGGATAGCGCTGTCCTCCGAGTGTGTTACGACGCTCCCAACGGTGCGTGAGTGAGCAGTTCGAAAAGATGCGGCCGGCTGGCGTCACGTGGTTCGGAGGAAACACGTGATAGTCTTCGGCCCTCCCGGCTGAGTGGTAGTAGTAGCCTTAATGTGGGAGCCCCCTAGTGACGGGGAGGAATTGGACACGACTAAATTAGGGAGAAAATCGGGAAAAAAAAAAAAAAAAAAGTATATATATATACACAATATACAGTACTGTGCAAAAGTCTAAGTGCAAATTTTGTTATATAAGTTTATTATGTTTAATATATATATATATATATATTCTCACTCATCATCTATACCGCTTAATCACAAGGGGTCTGGAGCCTATCCCAGGAGACTTTGGGCACAAGGCGGGGTACACCCTGGACAGGGTGCCAATCCATCACAGGGCACACACACACACACACCACGGCCAATTTGAGAATGCCAATTAAACTAACCTACATGTCTTTGGACTGTGGGAGGAAACCCAACAAGCACGAGGAGAACATGCAAACTCCATGCGCACAGAGATGGGAATTGAATCTGGCCGGGAATCGAACCTGGATCGTGGAGGTGCAAGGCAACAGCGATAACCACTACACCACCGTGCCGCCTTATTTATATATATATATATATATATATATATATATATATATATATATATGTATATATATTTGTAAAAAAAAAAAAAAAAACATTTACACATTTGTACATGCCTCAGTTTGACTTAAAACTCCATCACACTAACTTGTATTAATAATGCACTGCGTCACAGAATGGAAGTTACATCATCTGAGCATTTGGAGCAGCCAAGAACAAAACCATGCAAGTTTTTCTTATTTTTACACTACTAATAAAAAGACAATGGTATTTCAAATTGAATGCATGTATGTCAAGGTCAGGACATTGACCACATGGAGGCCTGCAGCCATTTTAGGATGACATTTGCTAACCCATCACATAGCACTCCATCACATGTTTTACAGTGATGAGGTAGGAAGAGATGTAAGTGCAGGTTCTGCTTTCCAGTTGAGTGTGATAATTGGTTAAATTTTAATATAGCCTAGCAAAACAGACCGGATGTTTTAATTATAATTATTTCTGATGTCATTACAAATGGATAAAAATATCCTTGCAAGATCTACTGCCATGTGCCTGATACTGAAACACTTCATCAGGCAGCGTGCTAACGCAGAGCTCGCGTCTAAAAATCACAATAGATATAGTCTTTTATAATGAGCTGCAGACTGACGGTAGTAACTACCCCGGAGATGCCGCCGTGCTGCATTGGCTCATTTCAGGAGAACTGAAATTAAAAACGAGACCTCATTTCTAATTTAAAATGTGATGAAGAAGCACCCAAATAGTGAGATGATCAATTCTTTTACTATTCGCTGCTTTCTCGTCAAAAATCTATTTATTTTTATGTGATTCGAAGATTTGCTTTCGTTTTTTAATCATGCTAAGATGGGACTCTGAGAGTGGTGCAGCAGAAAAGCACTTGGTCTCTCACCTAGAGATTGCAAGTTCAACTAGTCTGCAATGCCAGAGCCATCCATAGCCCGGAGGCATGGCGTAGTCTTTCATCAAGTCAATCAAAATGTCAGTCGGCAATCTGTGAGCTTATGTATGAGGAAAAAGGCAGATCTTTTGTCTAAGTGTTCAAGAGCTCTCTAAAGCAGCAGGAGCAGAGGATGGAAAAGACACATCGGCTGGATGTCTCGGAGAAGGTCCTAGAATTCATCTTCCCTGGTTGCTAGCTGGTGTGTGATAGGAGTCAAATAGCTAGTGGGTGGAAATGATGGGAATTAGAGTACCCATAGGGTCGTGTCTAATCACTTTTCAAACTGTCTTTGTTTGTTTTTGTACGGTAATCTCACACATCGGTATCATGGTATGGTATCCTTAATACAATGATGTTGCATCCTCTTTCTAGGGCTCTACAATCTTCAAGCAAATTGAATTTATGCATAACTTGCTTACATGTCCTAGTTTAGAAAATCATGCAGATCCTGGGATACTTTCCTTACGTCTGCCACCAGATTTGGGCGCATCCACATCGCTGATGTCACTGACCTAAGTGTGTCTTTCAACACTTTGTGTGTGTGATTCTTTCCTAGCGCCTACAGCAGACATGGGATAATTAATGTGTTATGCATTTTTAACAGGAACAACTGGCAGGTTAGGAACAAGCATCTCACATGGTTTGTGCTTAGTAGGAAAAATCAACCTGAAGCTTTAAAAGCCTATTGATCGGAAAAGAAATCAGATTTTACATCTCATTATCCGGAATGCTTGATGTATGCGGCACATAATTAGGCATCTATATGTTGAAATTGAAATAGACCGCGTGCCAGTTTGAACATTTCGGTTTTTGACCTTGATGGGGGAAAAAAATGTCCAGATGGACCTCCAGGACAATGGCACTGAGCAATGACTTTCTGACTCACCAGCATACTCCGGATCCACATGAGGAGGATAGAAGCGGAAGTTGATGAAAAAAGGGATAGGCACACCAAACTTGAACCACTCCACCACATAAGGGGTCTGCTGGCCGTTAAGGGGGTGGCTCACATCACATCCCAGAACTACGCTCTCTCCTGCACGGGCCGTCACAAACTGGGGCTCCTCTCTCACGCCGTGGACACCTGGACACAACCCGACATGCAAGAAGGGTATTACATCAAATGTACATTCACATACAGAAAGCAAATATTGAGCATTTCCATAACAAACTAAACATGAAACAATTTCTCTGGAAATTGTGAAGTAGGGGTGAGGTCCACCCCTCGACGGAGCAGCCAAGACTACTAAGAATAAGAATACGTATGGCTAAAAATACTTTAAATACACTTATAGTGCTTGGCCTCAAGTAAACTATAGATTTTACTAATGTACAGTACAATAGTATCATTGGTGCTAAGTAAGGGCTTTCCTGATCTCTTCTGCATTAATCTGTGTCATACTGGTGACTTCCACTTGTTCACCCTCTATTGTTTAATAGGGATAAATACTGAAACACAGAAACATTTTAGACAGCACTTACAGTTTTATTGATTTAACAAATTGCACCATGTTAAAGCTTGCTTCAGTTGATATGCACTGGAAAAATAATATATCAATCCCAGTCATGCTCCTTTTACAACGTATGTACAAGCACTCTCAAAAATATACATAAGCATAAGTAATGGGTTCACCTGATTCAAACAGATGATGTGCTTGACATATCTCTGGAGAAAAAAAAAAAAACTCCCATCTGAGGGGCTTCTAATATTGGGCTAACAGGTTTCTATCCTATTCCCTTTCCTTCTCACACACAGATGCCTCATTCTCTGCAAACCTGCATTATACACACCATGTAAACCATGCAATCAGGAATAAAGACCCTCACTTGAATAACCATTCTGACTCTCTTCCTCCTGAACTGAAAAGTGCTTACAAATATCCCTGAACTTTTCCAACAAAAAGGTTTCAGTTTACGGCAAGCTTAATACTTGCTATCGCCAAAGATCTCCATCATTACGGAGTAGCTCATGCAATGATACAATGCCTCCTACTCTAGATGTACTCTGGAGGCATGCACACTGTCAAGCTGTGAAAAGGTCACTTTCCCTCTCGCTCTGAACCCATTAACTCTGCCCTAGACTTTAACATTGATGTTAGTTATCATCATGAATTCCAGCATCATTATATTGCTAGAGCGGCTCTAGCAGTAGATGGTCCTTTCAAACATCCATCCGTACACATTGACACTGATGTCAGCAGCAATCAAGCTGACATCTCTAAATGACTTTAGAGTGCAGTGGTAAAGCACTCGCCCTATCATCTGGAGATCGCAAGTTTGATTCCCGGGTTTGATAACCTCTCGCTGCTGGAGGTGGAGAGAGATCTGATTGGCTGAGCTCTCTCAGAGGGGAGGGATGAGAGATACTTAGAGGTCCCACATTAATCATGGCACTACAGCCAATCAGGGGCATCTGTGAGCTCACGCAAGCTGAATGAGCGTATAGCTCTGTCCTCCAAGTGTGCTATGCCGCACCCACCAAGCAGTTCGAAAAAGATGTGTTCTGCTAGCTTCACGTGATTCGGAGGAAACACGTGATAGTCTTCTAATCTCCCAAATGAGTGGTAGTAGTAGCCTTAATGTGAGAGCGCCCCTAGTGATGGGGAGGAACTGGACACGACTAAATTAGGGAGAAAAAAAAATGCCAATCATCCAAAAATGCTTTGGATTATAGGGTACACCAAAAAATACGTGGAGAAAACCCACCAATCACAGGGAAAACATGCAAACTCCAGTAGATACTAGAGAAGTCTTTTAAAATGTTATACTGTACATGATTGATATATACTAGCGTTAGTACCGAAGAGTTTGTAGAAATAGTTATAAGGTTACAGCTAAAATAAGCTGATCAGCTTTAATGTAATTAGTTATACAGTTAAACCTTGGACTGTGAGCATAATTAGTTCCGAAAGCGTGCTTGTATGTCAAAACACTCATATATCAGAGCGAAATTAATTTTAAAAAATTGCTTGTCTTGCAAAACACTCGTTTAGTAGTTACTCAGTACTCTGCTGCGAATATGTTTGTTCTAATGACCTGTGTTTTATCTCATAGTGGCGCTTCACATTATTCCCTTTACTAGCGCCATGGTTTCAAAACATATCAAACAAACAGGTTTTAACATTCCTGCAGGAGGAATAAACATACAGTGATCTGTCTGGATATCTTTGAAGGTTCAGTTTTCATTGCTGTCCTTCCCATTTTTGTGTGTTGAAAAACGTGCTGAATTGATTGGCTCTGTATAATGACGCATACAGCAACGCCCACCTCAAGGAAAAAAGCGCTATATTAGTTCAAAAAAGCTCTGGACTGTGATGTAATCTGGCACAAAACTGGTCATAACTTCACTTCTACTCTAACATTATGATGCAGGTGCAACATCAGACAGAGACCAAAGGACTGGCAAGTTTCATTAAATTCTGTTAAACCTAAAAAAAAAAAATTCTGGTTTGAGTTTGAAAATGTATGAAACGAGTTCTGATTGAGTTCTGGCCAATGTACAGACAAAACCAGATGAATATATATGTATTTATACCTAAACATGGTGTTAACTTAAATTTTCTTGTTAAGGTGTTGGGTGTATCTGATGAAGGAAAGTACTTTACTTGAGTTGTGGGGTTGACAATTCTCAGCACCTAGCAGTAGTTCTCAATTACCATGTGAAAGCGATTAACCAGAAAGAACTTTAACGGCAATTATCACAGAACAAACCACTTATATTTGTTTAGTTAAAGTAAACTATAATCATAAGTTTAAAAACATCTGCCAGTTTCAGAATCAACAGGATTTTTTTTAATTTTTTTTTTTAAAGGCTGACAGTTCTAACTTTTCATCTACCGGCCATTTGCCATTGCCTAAGAGGTAGCAGACAAAAGTCCCACTACATTAATGAGATTACACGCAGCATGTCAGAACAATTAATTGATCACTTCTAAATTGCAACCGCTCAGATTTTACTAGAGGAGATCAAGTCAAACCAGCACTTGTGATGAAATTTCTTGTGAATGAAGGGGTAAAACTGACTTCAAGTACAGTATGGTCAAGAGACTCTTAGTCTCAGTAAAAGTGAATGGTGCAAATGTTTTAAATAATGATTGATTTTGGTTCTGTAGAAGAGACGAATCTGTCTGGGAGAACTGTACACACAATCATTTACCAACACCATTTGCATATTACAGGAACTGAGCTGGGAGTTATTGCCACATCCACCGTACAGTCCTGACCTCACTCCAAGCCATTTCCACACGTCTGGGCCAATAAAGAAGCTCCTGGGAGGCCAGCGTTTCAGACGTGAAGCATTCAGTTATACTGAATCATTCTGGTGTACTAAGAAACCTTTATACCTTCACGGTATCCTAGCACTAATGAAATGGATTATATAGATAGCGAAATAAAGGGAGTATTTATTCTTATAACTGTGTTCTATTATTCTGCACAAGCAGAATAATAAAAGTCCCAGTTTGACTTTATAAAGGAAGACTGCTTACTGCTGACTGACATACAGTACAGACCCCTTTTAGCCCTTTGTGTAAAGCTAAAGGTCACTGTACCTGCCTTAGCAACAAAAAGTAAAGCATTAGGATTGACTTTTTTCCAGTTGTTTTTATTTTGTAGCTTGAGAAAGTTCACTTCAAAAGAATTTAAAACACCTTCACTACTACGGTAAAATGCGGGAAAACTGCTGACAGTGTGCTCCCGACTCCTGAGATACTGTGAAAAAATAAACAAAAAACTTCAACAAACTACGGCATTAAGATAGAAAAAAAGTTACCATTTAAAGTAGTGCGAAATATTTCACTACTAAAAAAAAAAAAGTCTAGTACCATAGCTGAGAATAAAAAACTTTAAGAATCTATATACAGTATATATATTTGTGTTGCAGTGATAGGGCTTTTTTTCTGTAGTAGAAATTATTTCCCCATCTTCTTCCGTAAGTGCTGCTATGCATCAATTAGTTGTAGTATTTACAGTACCAGTTTAATCTTCTCGTTCCAGGGAAATAGGTCACTTTATTAGATTTTTTGCAGCACAGCTTTTAGACAGAAACAGAACAGATTTCATCAAATTATGTGTGGGGCCGTGAGCTTATTCTGATAGTACAACTATGTGAATACAAAAAGCCAGACACAAAAAAAAAAGCAGTTTAGTTATAATGAATGGGCAAGGGGAAGTATGCACATTCTCATAAACTCTCTAGATCCTGCACATGGTATCAACCTCACAATAAAACGCCCTCAGCCCCACAGACAGGGTACTGTACATGCAGGTTTAGGCTTGTTAATATGTGGGCACCTTACAAACTAATTGGATCATTGAATGAAATGTCAGCAGATGAATGTATTGTGCGTACATTATATTAATAATAAATATTGTGCATCTGGGATTGGAACAAACGCAATTACACATGAAGAATTGCACAGACATAAAAAGGCTTTGTTGTGGGCGCAACAGTCGGTTTAAACAGAAGCAGCCCTGCAGGCCAAGGTTTCACATTCTGAGCCTTGGCTGACCTGGTCGGAGCGATCACCATTTCATTCATTCGATTTTAGGCACAACAAAGTCAAGTATCCACCTTTAGCAAATATCCAAATTCCCATCAGTCATTCCGTACATTACCACTGCAAAAACGTGTCTATTGTAAGCAGTGCCAAACAGCATGCCTACTAGACATTTCAACTATTTTTTACTAGAAAAAAAAATGATTCAGTTACATATTATGATACATTTGTTTTTTGCAGTTTATAGTATGTATCAGCATACTGACTCCAAAATCAATTTTTTATCTATTAAAAAGATTTTTAATTTATACATGTTTGAATTGGGGGGGTAAAATGTTGGCATTCCTCCGGATTAAGTACAGTACATGATATTCTGAGGGCCGAATTCAGATTACACAAGTCACCTGCACTGATTGTACGGCTGCCAGAGTTTTCCTACCTAAACGCAACAGTGATGACTATTTCAATAGCATCTTCGCCAAGTAGTGTCCAGGGACCACCATGGGACTGTCAAGCATAGCCAGGGAGGTGATCATGAAGTCACAACCCACATTATCACAGCTTTATATTTAGTGACCCAAGCAACAGCGTCAACTCAGACAAAATTTTGTAATGTAATGTACAGTAATGTAATGATGTACTGTAATACCAAGGGGGTCAATATGATTTATTTTACAATAAAAGGGGTCCTTGGGAATTAAACAACTCCTAAAATTACCTAATAAGCATTGAAATGATGTGGAGGTGGTAATGCACCAATTGCCTATAACTTCAAAAGAAGGAGAAGGCATAATCTTATAAAGCGAGAGCATTTTGCACGTACCTTGCAGAAGATTCAATTTAAGATTTTATTTACACTTTTTAACAATAGCCCTTGCCGAAAAGCTCCTTTAAAGAAATACATATTTTTTATATAAATTGAAACTTATACATTTTTATACAAAAAAGATATTATTTGTATTTTCTGCAAGCCCTGTGGTGCATTTTCAAGGAAATTGTCCATTTTGACCCTTCGATTCACTGCCTCAAATCAACCACCTAACAATGGCTTTATTGAAATGTGTAACAAATACAACATGCAAGCAAAATATTATTTACAAAAATTAAAAGATGAATAAATTTAATCAATTCAATTCGATTTTATTTGTATAGCGCTTTTAACAATTGACATTGTCGCAAAGCAGCTTTACACAATCAAAAGAATGATTTAAGCTTGTATGAAATGTGAATCTGTATGAATCAAAATGATAAGATAAAATTGGTAAAATGAATGAAAACACAACGCTTAAAAATTGCTTTGGTAACAATAGAAATCGGGCAGATTTAGCAATATGGTTTGCACATTCATTATTCAATAGCTTATGAAATAGCAGTTGATGCAGCACCTCGCGTTTCATCATGTGCTGACAGGTGATTGTGTAGATGAATTAATGCAACACGAAGATAGAGTGGAACCTCGGATTGCGAGTAACTCGGTTTACGAGTGTTCCGCAAGACAAGCAAAGATTTTTAATACATTTTGACTTGAAAAACGAGCATGTCTTGGTTTACGAGTGCCGAGTTTTTTGACACCGACACACACACACTCTCTCTCGCCTTTACACCCCCCCCCCCCTCCCCGGCTTCACACAGACACACACACACTCTGCTCTACACAGAAACTCTGCTCTGTCGCGATTCTTTACAAAGGTAAGGTGCTGGTTCATTTGTTTTATTTTGTTTTTGTTTAGTTTTACTGTGTAAGACGAGGCGAGGGAAAAGGCTAATTCCACACACACACACACACACACACACACACACACACACACACACACTCACACGCACACACACATACACACACAAATACACAGCGCCTGCGCGCACAAACGGAAACACTTATCTGTTGGGATTTATTTGAACTTTTTTTAAAGTAAAGTGCAGGTTAATTTGTTTTATTTTTACTTTATATATTGTATAAATAATTTTTCTGTATTTATTTTTTTGGGGCTGTGGAACGAATTATTTGAGTTTTCATTATTTCTTATGGGAAGATTTGGTTTGGTTTATGAGTGTTTTGGAATACGAGCCTGCTTCCGGAACGAATTATGCTCGTAATCCAAGGTTCCACTGTAATAATAAATGAGGTCAGAAATGTGTGTGTCTGAACAATTGTACTTTTAATTAAATACATTTCCACAATAGGCATGCTTTTATCTCCACACATCTCTAGAGCTTTAACTTATTTACATTACGTCATGTACATACAAGCGAGTTAAGTCCAATTTGTTCGTAGGTCCAGCAAACCTTGTCTATTATGTCTATCTATATCTATTATGCCATTATAAAATGGCTATACAGAGTATATTAAAGTACTTTAGAGTAATGTTCTACTAATGATAGAATTGTGCAATCGTGTTTGCTATCTTTTCACCTCACTCCATTATTTTCTCTTTTGTCTCCATTGTTGTTGCTTGGCGCTTCTTAGCAGTAACAGCTTCACCGCCACTGCTTTTACACCTGCATCCGGACATCCTGGGCTTATACTGCACATGCAGAGGATGCACGCTGCAGGTACGTGATGATGTACGCCGGACATGTGATCTAACTTTGGTGATTGAACACGCGCGAATGCATGCAAGTTCGTATGTCCAGCTTCCGACAAACCTAAATCGCCTATTCACTTTATTAGACTTCTGAAAGAGAGGAAATACTATAAGCAGAATCTCTGAAAACTGGGGTGGGCAACCACGCAGAAATACTGTTTCACAACTGCTCGTCCATAGTTGGTCTTCTCAGACTACATTGTGAATATTGTAGGATCCCAAATGGTGCAATTGTCTTAAAATGACAGGAAGGCTTAGAGAGCATTATGCAATTATTAGTGCCATTTAGCACCCCTTGATGTCTATAGACCATTTTATGACCCATTAACCGTGCTTTAACAGAACAGCTTCATGAGTGCTAATAAAACTCTATTATCAGTCATTTGTATTGGCCAACCTGTAATTATTTCACGTCTTACTCCACAGTTAAGAATTCTGAATATTTTTTTATACTCACTTTAGTTTCTCTATAATGTACTGTTGATAAACATTGATATCTATTTCTAAAAGAAACCAATTGGTGATCTTAGTATAGTATAAAGGATCTGTCTCCTGGTCAATATTAACCTTTGTTCCACCTTATAATACTAATTATATATATTATATATAATCACTAATTATATATACTGTAATGCTATTTGCTACTTCCTATTTATCACTCATTGAGTCGTTTTTAGGATTTCCACGTACATTAATTACATATGAACTACACCATCTCAGCATGACAAAAGGAAGGAGGAGGGTGTGAAACCTGCTTTCAACTGCAATCCTCAGACTGCAAGGCAGCATTTGACTTGCAACATGGAGACACATTGGGAATCTGCAATCATGCAGCGAGGGAAACAGAGACGTGGAAAGAAATACAGAGAACTGCTCAGCTGCCTGGATCGCTGATGGATCTGTATGTAAACACCGGCTTGTCTTTAGTAAAGGTCATTTAACACGAAAAAAACGGCTTAAAGTCACGGCAATGCCGGCAACACATGCTCTAGAGAGGCAACCGGATGAGTGAGTGATCAGATCATACTGTACCTGTACCACACAGATTAAGAGGAATATCCACAGAGGCAGGGGCTCCACCTTGGAATCTCTGTCATCTCTGTGTCATGAAATGTCAAGTCATTTACTATTAAGGCTGTGCGTTATGACGATCTGATACTGATATTATAATATAATAGCACAATCTTTTCTTTCTTCACATATTAAGTGACTGATTTTGCTCAACAAAAAACTCTGACTCTATAATGGCCCACGATATTTTTACCTCATACCACAGGTATTAAAGGTGTTAATTGATGTTATATAACTGTAGCTTGTTTCTATAGTAACAGCTAATTTACAAAGACTTGTCGATATGGATGATTTCATTAAATCTATGGGAGATGGTTATTGAGCATTTCTGCAAGTCTCCTGTGTGAGTGATTTGTCACATGTCATACGTTTATCACTTTATTCACCATGACAAGCTGTATTTTTTTTTGTATTATTAACTGTATTAGAAACAAGCTGATGTTACATAACATTAATCACCTAATTAATTAATTCAATAATAACATCTTCAATACCTGTGGTATGAGATAAAAATATCATGGGCCATTATAGAGAACGAAATGTTTAGCGTTGTTCTAATGTAAGTGATGAAGCAATAAGTAACTAAGTTGATTTGTGAACGCATCACAAATAGTTATCATTAACAAGTGTTATAAAAAGCATCAAATGCTTCAGGATGTGCTGTTATTGGAAAGTAATCAGTTTTCATGATCCTAATGTTGATTATGATCTTACAACAGCACACTTGGTCTCTACATAATCACCCACGCCAGTTATCATATTACCTCATGGAACTTTTTTTTTTTAAACGCACAGCTAATTTATGAATAGGTGGAAAAGTGAAAAGAAAAAAAATTCTACAGAATTCCTAAAGAACAAAATCTATGGGATATCTACAAAAGTATTGAGACAAAAGTGAAACTCGATGTCTTTATGACAATTTTTTTTTTAAACAATGACAGTCATGATAATGTTGTTAGTCTTTCGGCTGCTCCCATCGAGGGGTCGCCACAGGGGACCATTCGATCCGCACAACAACTCGGCACAGGTTTTATACCGGATGCCCTTCCTGATGCAACCCTCCCATTTTATTCGGGCTTGGGACCAGCACTGCATCCATGATAATAATGAGAGTAATTTGTTATTTTATGCAATGAAATTGCTATACATCAATCAATATTTAGTATAAAGTCCTTCATTCTTCAAAACCCGCTGGCTCCGGCTGGGCACAGAGTCAAAAAGACGTCTGCAGGACTCTGGTGTCACTCGCTCAATCCATGTCTGCTTGATTGCTTTCTAAAGATCATGTACAGAAATTTGCCACTGAAGTTCATAATTCACTTGAGAATTCCCTCGTCTTAGCCATTTTTGTGCAGAAGACAGAATTGACATCCTATAGAATTTTAGCACCCAAGGGAACCTAGTACCTGATAAGCATTAAATAAAGATTGACTTCCTAGTTAGTACTTTGCCACTACAAGTTCCACCTCGTTCATTAAAAAAATAATAATAATAACAATAAATTAATTAAATAATTAAATAAAGTAGGTTTAAAAAAATGGCCCCAGAGTGACGCAGTGGTAAAATGCTCACCCTATCATCTGGAGATCGCTACACTGATTCCCGGGTGATGCTGTAGGCTCTCGCAGCCAGGGGCCTGGAGAGAGCTGATTGGCCGAGCTCTCTCAGCGGGGTGGAAGCCACTTATCTCTCACATCAATCACGGATCCACAGCCAATCATGGGCGTCTGTGAGCTCACGCAAGCGCAAGGAGCAGAAAGCGCTGTCCTCAGAGTGTATTACGCCGCCCCCGATGGTGTGTGAGCGAGCAGTTCGAAAAGATGCCGTCCCATGGGTTCGGAGGAAACACACGATTTGACCCTCCCTGACTGGTAGTAGTAGCCTTAATGTGGGAGCTCCCTAGTGATGGGTGGGAATTGGATACGGCTATAAAAAAAATAAAATCTAATAAAATAAAAAATAAATTAGCACGAACTTAATTTGAACCTCTACTAAATCATATAATAATAAAAACAAGTTTAATGTTGCATGCATTTTTAGCTTTTATAGCAGTGTTAGAACATAGACATCTCAGAGAATGAAATAAATTTGTTCTGTAGAATATTCTGTAGAATTCGGTAGAATATCAGATTCATAGCAGAGGGTCTACAAATTCCGATGTCTAAAGACTTGTACAGAAGGAGTAAAAATTCTATAGGCATTTTTAAAGAGCCCTACTAAATTCTGTAAAATTCTATAGAACTTTAATTCCAGAATAAAACACAAGCAGTCTTTTAATACATCTTAAACTCGAGCGCCCCTTACAGTGCTACAGCATAAGGCCAAATACCCAAGCAGCCAGAGCCCACATGCTGGCTGACGAGCTTTCCTATTTAGAAACGAGAGCCTACGAACCACAAGAATTCTATTAGTGCACTCAGTTTAGAGGTCATGTTTTATTAAACTTGACCAAATTGTGTCAAGATTGCATCATACATATTACAATATCGTCTTCAGCACAGTTACTTCAGCACAGGATGAAAAATAAAGTTAGTAGAGTAGTACAGACACCTCAGGGACACCAGATGGTCAGTAAGTCCTTTGAAAAACGAAAGACATGGTCATTTTAGCAGGGTCACTGATGTCCATCTGATAGACTCTGCACCATGTTGTCTTCCCACGAACTCACCCCATCTGGAGCCTGGTGTCCCTGAACCTCACAATCTGTTTCCAGCCTTAACATGCGCTGTACGGAACAATGCATTGACTAGTTCCAGGCACTGGGTTGGAAAGAACTTTTTTGGACATTATTGTAATTTGTGTGTGTAGTGTTACCACCTGACAGCTCCAAGATCACTGGTTTATGGTTACCGTACTGTCTATTAGATCCTCAAATCTAAGTTTTATAGGTTTTCCGGTTTCCACCGACCATGCATGTCAAATAATGGTTGTAGCATGTTTTTTTTTAGTTAAAAAGGAGGAAGAGACTTTAAGTATAACAGTAAAAAAAACATCTAGAGTTGAGAATAATACCCCAAGTTGACATCTGTTAACTTGTGGTAGTATTTTATTCACTTACTGGCCACTTTATTAGGCACACCTGCTCAACTGTCTGTTGATGAAAAAATCAGCCAATCACATATCAGTTATTTAGTGCAATTAAGGCATGCAGACATGGTCAGACATCTGCTGAAGTTCAAACAGAGCATCTGAATGGGGAAGAAAGGTGATTTAAGTGACTTTGAACATGACATGGTTGCTGGCGCCAAGATGGACTCATCTGAGTATTTCACTCACAACCATCTACAGAGTTTACAGAGAATGCTCTGAAGAAAAAAATATATCCAGTGAGCAGTAGTCGTCTGGGTAAAAAACGCTTTGTTGATGCCAGAGGTCAGAGGAGAATGGCCAGACTGGTTTGAGCTGATCTAAATTAAAATGTAACTCAAATAACTTGTTATAACCGAGGTATGCTGAAGAGCATCACTGAAAGGAGAACACAGATGGTATACAGCAGCACCAGATGCCACTCCTGTCAGCTAAGGAACAACAGGAACAATTTGCAGTTCCGGCTAGTGGTGATGTAATTGTGTGGGGATATCTCCTTAGCACACTTTAGGCCACTTAGTACCAATTGAGCATCGTTAAGATGCCATATCCTGTCTGAGTACTGTTGCTGTGGACATTGTTTTCCATGTCCATCCCTTTATGAATACAGGATAAGTTGGATGTCGCAAAGCTAAAATCATCTGAAACATGTTTCTTGAACATGACAAGAAGTTCAGTGTAATCAAATGGCCTCCAACATCACCAAATTTCAATCCAACAGAGCACCATTGAAATATGCTGAACCTGCAGCAACTGTGTGATGCTATCATGTCACTATCTATGCCATGAAGAATTAAGGCACTTCTCAAGGCAAAGGGACATCCAACCAATACTAGCAAGGTGTATCTAACTGTATCTATCTAAGGTATGTGCCTTTACAGTATGTGCATTATTTCTATGTTTTTTGTTAACATTACTGTTGCGAAAACCTACAGTACCAAACTGTGACTTCACAACTGAGGTTTGTTCCAAACCATAACTCTACCATTAAACCCCTATTAGACTTCCTATCAGTTCCTTCAATCTTTTTCATCAATAAGACATTTCCGTCCTCACTCACTAGATATTCTGTATATATATATATATATGTATTTTGCATAAACACTACAAACTGTGTGTAAATCCCAGGAGCTCAGCTATTTCAGAAATACTCCAGCCAGCCTGTCTGGCACCTCCAAAGTCACTGATATCACATTTTCACCCCAACCTGATGTACAATGCGAACAATAACTAAAGCTCTTGACCTGTATTTGAATTATTTCATGTATATGTTCAACCAGCTTGTGTATACAGTACACACTATAGTACATCTAAGATGTCCAGGCAGAATGTACATTTCGCTTTCTGTAAGGCATTTGATTGCATTCATTGATAAAAAAAAAAATGATGACAGCAGAACAAATCCTCACCAGGAAATGTGGTCTTTAGTGAAACACAGCAGGGCCTCAACCACTTTCTCTACATTAAATGAATCTATGAAGAGATCTGCACACACAGGATAGCAGATTCCCAAAGCAGCTCAATAAGAGCATTGCCTTAATAACATTACAAGTGCAATGTGGTAAATTATATACGCACAAAAGAGCATGGAATGTAGTATCCCTACCCTGGTAATACAGGTGTTTCCTTTTAAAAGAAGATAATGTACAAAAAGAAATATCTTCCTGTTCTAAGACACAGTGCAGTTCTGTATAAGTAAGCAAATTGCTGAATATTTAATAGATCTGATGGAGACAGAATGAGCCACACTGACAACTCCAGCTGACGGAAGTCTAAGAGAGACGGAAAGTGAGAGGATGCAGATAGAGAGAGAGAAAGCGAGACAGAGTATGCACAACTATAACTCAAATTCAGCCTCAGACTGTACTGAGAGCAACACTGAATGACCCATTTGCAATTGTCAGAGCCACCTACAAAAATTCAACAAATACTTTTAACCTTTGTGCAAATAAGGATTTATTTTGACAAAAATATTTATCTGAAATAACAAAACTGGAAATAGTAAAAGGGAAGTATCATATCATACTATTTTTACTGTACATATCTTTATGAAAAGAAATATTACAAATTATTGAATGTTGAGTTTAAGCTGTACAACTGTACAGGTATTAGGGCTGTGAATCATACTGTAGGTCCGATTCAACTGAGATTTTCAGTTCTATTCAATTTAACAGCACTAAGGTTTATTGACTTAGAAACATTATTACTTATAGGTTGAAAACTACTTAAACTAGTAAATTGGAATTAGATGTAACTTGTGTTGTTAATTGTGATCGAAGTATATCCTATATAACCCTATACTTGACGAAAAGTAGAGATACCCTAGGTAAAATACTATTTTAGTCCTCCAGTTACATTCCTATTTGGGTAAAAGTACTTACCTTTACATTTTCTTAAGTATTAAGTCCTGAGCTTGTATTAGCTTACAGTAGCTTTTAAATCATAGTAAAATTGTCTCCCTTTCATACAGTGCTATCTTTCTCTCTCTTTGCTTCCCAGTTGTAGTAGTACTTTTTCATCGCTGTCTGCATCCATGTCATTTCAAACACCTGACGGAAGACAAATCATGCAGAAAAGGAAAATACCTGGCAGGTGGCAATACTACACATCGCTTTAGTCATGGAACACAACGCCATGCACAAACGTAGTGAAGTAGAAAGTATAGATATTTGTTGCAGGATATAGTGAAGTAAAAGTAAAAAGTACCGGCTAATGAAACTTCTTAAGTAAAGGTAAAGGTATAGATCATGTTGTGTACCAAGTGATGATCTTTTTTCTTCCTGCCAGTCTTCCGCTCCACACTCGAGTCCAGTAGGTGGCGGTATTGAACAATTCACCATAAACTCAAAATAAGAAGTATTTTGCGCAATATTTTGCAAACAGTTCGGA
This sequence comes from Clarias fuscus, assembly GCA_030347435.1. Classification (NCBI taxonomy): domain Eukaryota; kingdom Metazoa; phylum Chordata; class Actinopteri; order Siluriformes; family Clariidae; genus Clarias; species Clarias fuscus. Next base: position 11,305,477 of record CM059218.1, read on the forward strand.
CTTATTGCAAAAGTTGTGGTGTATTTTTATTGACTAATTTGATTTTAAATAACTTTACCTACATATGGTACCAATGGATTGAATCCACCAACAAAGGTTGACTAAAGTGCATACCTGATTTATTCATATAGTGAGAGTAAAATGATTGCAACTGTCTTTTTAGACTTTGTCCAAAAGGAAATGGGGAAAAAAACTACTGGAAGCAATATAACCCAGACTGATTACAGTTGATCAGCCAGAAACTACTGGATCCATATTTACTGATTTAGTGTGCATGGTAATGGGAAATAAAATTTATCCAAAGGGGGAAAAAACTTTAGCAAATGCAGTCTGTAATTATAGTATTCTGTTTAGTTCAGTCATCACAGTTCTCTGTTCCATACCTGCTTAAGGAGAATAAGGATGCCTTTATAAGACAGAAACAAACCAGTGCATTTGTGCTTGATTTACAATCTCTTAAATTCTTGCAGGAGAAAAGGTTACACCGAATTACTGCAGAAAATGAAAAGTGGGTTGCTCCTGTTCTATCATAAACAGGTGAAAACGGTATGGACCCGAAGGCCGGAGGTCAAACAGACACCGCTTTGCAAGGTGGTAAAGAAGGTCGCTTTGCCCAAGGGTGGGCATTATCAGCAAGCAGACAGCTGTGTGAATGCCCCTGGCGTTAGTTGTCCATGTGCCCCGTCTCTCTCCTTATCTTGGTTCATTCATGGTGTCACCTGATTTTAACTATCGGGGGCATTAAAAAAAAATCAATGAATTGTGAAACGCACTGCCAGCAGACTTTGTCATTTTATTCATTCATCTTCAGTAACAGCATTATCCTGGTTAGGGTTGTGCTGGATCTGCAGTCCATCCCAGAATCACTGGCTGCAAGCCAGGAATACACACCATGGATGGGATGCCAGTCTATCCCAGGGTATGATATACACGCGCATACACATAGATGTACTGTAGATGAATTTGTTGGTACCCTTCCATTAAAGAAAGAATGAACCCCCATGATCAGTGAAATAACTTGAAACTGACAAAAGTAATAATACATAATGATATAATGAACATTGACTAACAAAAATCAGACATTGCATTTGAATTGTGATTCAACAGAATAAAAAAAAATGGAACTGGTCTGGACATAAAGTGCTCCAGTTGACTCAGGTATGAAGGGTTTCTTCTCCAGACTGCAAAAGGCCATTTCAGAATACTCTAAAGTTTTGTTCTTAGCCTTTCTTGGTGGTTTTAGCTAAGTCTTTATCCTAGTAGAGAACCGAAGACTGAGCTTTCTCACACTGGGCATTAGGTTTCGCTCCATAATGCCTCTATAGTCTTGAGATTTCATTGTACCCTGCAAAGATTCAAGACACCCGTAAGAGATGCCGCACAGCAGCCATAGAACATAACCGAGACTCCTTCATGTATCGAGGTAGGGTTCGTGTTCTTTTCTTTAAAAGCTTTTTGTGTACTGTATATGAACATACAACTGATGTGCCTTGCCAAAAAGCTCTGGAAGCAATGTGGCTTGTCATTGAGCAATTTGGCAAATTCCAGAATGATTCGCTTTCAACAGTGGAGTGCTCCTTGGTCGTTTTCCATTCAGTCCAATGTCCAACCTTGTTCCTTGACCTTGCAGTTCACCTTGAATCTCTTTGGAAGTTGTCCTTGGTTGTTAGCTTATCAATCGAAGTACCCTTCTGTTCAATTTGACGTCAGATTTTCCTCTAGCGGCCACGTCCAGACAGGTTGGCTGCAGTCCCATGGACTGTAAACGTCCTAATAATATTTGCAGCTGTACACACAGGAACATTAAGCTGCTTGCAGATGGCATTTCAGTCGTTACCTTTTCTTGTTGTAATTTTCATTCTGATCTCCTCAGACAACTTGTCTCATTTGCTTTCTCTGGTCTATGTTTAGTGGGGTACCCACACCATGATACCAAAAAGCAGAGGGACTACTCTTCAACATTTAAACAGCCTGACCTACTGATTGCAATATCGATGACAACTGTGATGCTAATTACAGGATGCACTTTAGTTTAACATGTCAGCATGGTCACATTATTTTCAATTTGTGCTAGGGGTACCAACTAATTTGTCCAGGTCAGTTTTGTTATTATTATTATTATTATTATTATTATTGCTTTTAAATTAGAATTGTCTAAAAAATGTCTGATTTTTCTTAGTCTGTGTTCATTAAATTATTATTTATTCTTACTTTCATCAAGTTATTTCAATGACCATTGTGGGTATGTGTTCAACTAATTTGTCCATGCGTGTATTCACACATGGGGCAATTTAGCATAGGAAGGGTAGGAACAAGACAGAATACTATACCATCATGCTATTTTATTATTCATTTGCAAACATGCAGGCTTCTACAGGTATGGTGTGACATTTGACTCATCGTAACAGCTACGTATCTGCAGATTTACGTAGCACAGAATGACTCAACTGCCTGTAATTTGGCGTATAAAATGACTAAACCACTTGTTTAAAAAGCTTTTTTTTTTTTACAGTGATTTGTTTGCAAATCTAAATGCCATGACATACACAGTATACTATAACATATTTCAAAAATCTCATTTATTATTCTGATATACAGTACCTGAGGTTGAATACTCTAATATCTCACTAGCAGTTTATCATGTTGCTATTATTAACCTTTTCTTGGCTGGGAAATCTGATATGGAAGCTGTCCTATCATATTCATCTTCCCAGTTTTAACATTATGCCTTATTTTGCCCTAATTTCCACCATAAAGTCGGCACTTACAGGCCAAACCAGACACAAACCCTGGCTTCTATGACTGCTTTGCTGCATTAAAGCAAAGGATAAAGCATTCTGAGAAGTGTTACAGTAATAGTTATCAGTTGCTGGGAATGTATGTGTAAAACTCATGCGTGTATGATTTTACATCTCTAGAGTACATTACCTCCTTAGGTTGTAGGAAAGGCTGCTCATTTAAGCAGGTCATTTAAGCATTTACATTTTCTGGAACGTATCAGCCCCTTCTCTTTCAATGTGCATGCTTAGAGAATGCTTCTATTCATTCATTCATTCATTCCACTTAAGTAATTTCCTTATCCCGTTTAGGGTTACTCGGTATGCAAGGCAGGAATACTCCCCGGAAGGGACGCCAGTCCATCATGTATACTGTATCTGTATAAGTATAGGTAATTATAGATCCACAGTAGTTTGTAAAAACGCAAAAAGATTCCACCACAGCCATGAAAACAATAAACCTCTCATTACAAATTACTGAATTTATATTAATACAAACCCCCTGGGCTTTTTAACCATTTATAGTTAGATAAATTTTTATTTTACTGGATTGTGCATGAGATTACTTCCTGTCGTCACAAATGTAACAGTCGATCAGTCCCTCATCAGCCACTCTTCTAGTTTGTCTTTTGAACTTGGAATACAAAAAACAGCGAGTCCGGAAGACTCCTGTGGTGGACAAACTCCCCTGAGTAAATGCTACATTAAGAGAAATCTTCACAATATAATCAATTATCACTTTTTCTTTCATAAACCCTAAAACTGTCATATAATTTTATTAGGTTGCAACTTTGTCTGCACAAAACACAACTTCAGACCAAAGGTGTTTTTGAGAAAATTATGTTGGGATAACAATGAATGAATGACTCCAACACAATGCTGCAAATACAACCGCAAAACAACAAATTATAGACATGAAAATGTGTACACACTTCAGGAAAGAAAATAGTATGATATAATGTTACTATAATATTAATATTATTATTATTACACCATTGTATATAACAATATATAATGTATAGCAATAACTTTAATATTAAAATATTTATACGTTTTATAAGTTTTTATTTTCCTGAAGTGTGCATATATAGAACATTTATGCCAAATTACAAAACATACCGTTTCACAGAACAAATCTCGGATGTTAAGTGCTGCATACATTGACATGCTCATAAATTGCTGATGCTAGGTTTATTGTTTGTTTGTTTTTCTTTTTGACACTTCCATGTTGATTGATTTGGTACACTGCAGTTGTGTATTATTTTATGACTTAACATAAAAGAAGATAAAGGAAGATATTTTGTGGCATTCACTGTACACTGTTCACTCAATATACAGTACAAGTCAAACCCGGACTTTTGATTGAGCAGAACGACAGAACACAGTTATGAATGTAAAAATGACCTTTTTGCTCTATATAATCCCCTGCTACACTTCACTAGTGCTTGGATACCCTCACGACAGAAAGTTTTCTCAGTACGCCGGAGCCATTACTGGACTGCTTGCTTCACATCCAAAAGGCTGGCCTCCCAGGAACTCCTTTAATGGCTCAAATATGTGGAAATGGCTCAGAGTGAGGTCAGGACTATATGAGAGATGCAGCAATAACTCCCAGCCAAGTTCCTGTCATGTCCAGGTGGTTTTTTTATGCATCTCTGCTGCAATTGAGCGACAAATTATCCATCAATTTTGAAAGATTCTCCTCACTGAATTTTCATGTGCACGACTGCAGTGGGCTGCTAGCCATCTCAGCCTGGATTGTCATTCACAGACACAGCCTTGTTTGAACAGTTTGCATTATTAAAATGTTTTACTGTTGCCAAGAGTCTAATCACCATACTGTGCTTCTTTGCTCCTGTTTATGTGATCACTCACAAGAAATTTTATCACATGTCCTGGTTTGCTTCGAACACCCCTCGCATGCGCATTTACTAGCAACACCAGTGGGGTTCCTAGTGGACCAGTGGCTAGCATGGACAGGGAACAAAAAAAATAGCACAGGCATTATGAGCACTCAATGACGCATTTTAGTGGAGATATTTACTGTAAATAAACGTTGTTTTAAAGTTACATTTGCAACACGGTTCAGTCAACGTTATCCCAGTCAACGCTGGTCCAACGTTATATCATTGAAGTGATTCTAACTTTCAAAAACAACCTAATACCAAGGGTGTTCCACAATCCGTAATAATGCTGCCAAATTAGCGTTGTCACAACATGCTGACAATCCAAAATTCCTGCTGGGTTTATTGCATATACGCCATGTGTGCCATATGCATGTGCGCCATGAAAATCCCTTTAAAATAGCTGTTAATAAAGAAACATTAACCTATCTGAATGTTGTTAGTCTTTCGCCTGCTCCCATCAAGGGGTCCGCACAGTGGACCATCCTATACACACAGATTTTACGCCAGATTCCCTTTCGACGCATCCCTCCCATTTTATCCGGGCTTGGGACCTGCACTGCATCCGGTGGCTGGGGTTTGTGCATTGGGTGGGAATCAAACCCGGGCCCTTCCATGTGGCAGGCAAAAAACCTACCAATGGGCCACCAATGCCCAGTCCCTATCTGAATGGGGTTAATACTTTTATTAATAACTTTATCAAAGCTGATGTTATAGACAATTAGTCAAGGCCAGAAGAATTTGACAGCACTGTGCTATAAACTGTGATTTCCGTAGGCAGAGTTCTCGGACCACACACACACGCACAGTACTTATGTTCTGCTTCATTTGTAGCTGCAGTGTGAAGCCCCGCCCACAGGCGCTCTTTCTTTCTTTCTTTCCTTCCTTCCTGCAGCTCACATTTTCCGGTTTTTAGACATCTTCGGCATCAAATCAACATTTTTTCAGAGCAGTCTGGGTCTGAGATGACCTTGCCTGCTGCACGAGTGACCAGTGGACTGAGTGCTTGTGAGTTTCCGATGCTCTTCACACTGCTCACTCGTTTCTAAGGCTGCCTTCAAAGCCGCATTGTGCCACAGCGAGCCTCCAGCGCCGACACGCCAATCAGTGCTGATAACGATCATGCTGATAATTCAAGCATAGACTTATTATTTTTCATTCAAACGCTTGAAGAAGAAGAAGAAGAAGCAGAAAACGCGGACTCGGGATGTAGCGTGCATTTTTTAGAGCATCACTCGCTCTTGCACCCGCACGTTATAATGGCAATTCAATTCTAAAGGCCCAAAATATAGTAGACGAAACGTCTTATGATAACAACAATATATAAAAAAAACCCATCAATGCTCCAACTTAGCAGTATGTGTGTGATTTGACACTGAAATGTTTATCGAAGCTCAACTGACTTTCCAGAACCACGCACGCGGCGTTAATTGTATGGAGTCCAGATGCACGCGCGTAGTCCTAATTAGCGCGAGCGCGCGGCCCCTCCTCCTGGACGCGCGCGGAAAACGCAAGGTTAAATAAGTCCACGCATGTGTGGACAAAACGTAAAGCAAAGCATGCACGGATGCACTGTTTCGTTTATTATTATTATTATTATTATTATTATTATTATTAATGCACAAGGCCCATGACAGGCGCGTTTAGTAGTTCAATCAAAACAGTGTAGCATGGCGCCTGCAAAGAATACGCGATTGCACTGATTTATAATACAATTGACTGCAGGGAGAACAGACTACACCATGCAATATGCCGAGAATAAATCCGAGGACACAATCAGTCTGCCCCAACGCTGCTGTGCACAGACTGCAACTCATACTGTAGTGTCTCCTGCATGCTGGACAGGCTTCCGTCTAGGATTGGTTAATCTAATGCGTTTCTGCATTAACATTTCAATGCGATACGTGCCCAGGATGCATTTAAAAAACGCTTCGATCTTAAATTGCACGTGAAATGCGCTGGTGTACAGATGAAAGGTGATGGAGCTGGAGGCGCTGCTACACGCCTTGTGTCTGGGCGCTGCTCACGGCCTCACACAAGACAAGACAGCAGGATAAGGCGCAGGATCAATCAGGATGAATGAATGGAACGAAAGACTTTGAACTTGTATGCAAGTTAGGCATTGAATCCGAGGGTTGAGGAAGGAAAACAATAACAAATAAAAACAAATGCACACATTGTCACGTTTTCCCGCTGTTGGTTTTTAACTCAAATACAGCAATAATGATGCTGATGATAACAATAACGCAGTAATGCCGCGTGTGCAGTTATATATGTGTTTTTTATTATTATTTTCTTTTTTTTTTTTAAAGAAAAAAATACAAAATGCTGCTCTTGCACTCCCTTGAGCTGTCGTTCCCCGGGTGCTGAAAACGCTTGCTATCAAAGTGGCCACATACCAAATCATAGTACTGTCGCCGACCAGAAATAACAGCTCAGCGTGGCCCTTGCAATATTTTGCACATAGTCGATTTCTGCGCACCGCACCGTTCTCCCGTTATTCATATCATATTCCCCGTTCTCTCTTTCTTTCTCTCTCTATCTCTTTCTTTCTTTCTTTCCGGCGTCTCCCTTCATTCTTGCCCCTGCCCGCCTTTCTTATGGCATCCTCATCATCATCATCATCATCATCATCCTCTTCCTCATCCTCCCCCCCGGACACCTGCACCAACACACTCGTGGAAGACGGAGACGCTTCTCAAGCGCGACGCGAACCCCAGTGCGGGAATTCAGACGGCGGCTCCGCCCACGCCGCGCTTCCATTCGCTCCCGCAGCAGCGCTGGAGTGGGAAATGCAGCAGCAGACCACGCCCCTGTTACCTTTTGATTGGTTGACGTGTCGAGCAGTCGGGGAGTGTATTGGTTAATTGTGTGCGTAATCCTGAACGCGGTTACTCAAGGTGAGTTGGAGCGTGCTGGTGTAGCGGAGTGGAGAGGAGGAGAGGAGAGTGGTGCAGCCGCAGTATCATGCGCACAGATGAGCCATGCATGCACAGCTTAGCACGTTTCCGCTTATCAGCTCTAGGTGGAGAAGCCTGGGGCTGGAAATTAGGCTGACACAGCTATCACTGCAAGGAGAAAAAAAAAAAAAACTCTTTGTATCAGATTGTGAATCTGTATAGTCACCAAACTTTCAGCTGATGCTCTAACTTGAACCATATCAAAACTTTCTTTTTTCGATTTTGAAAAAAATATGTTCATACAGTTACAGTATAAAAGTGAGATATTTTTCTTTCCCATAACCTTAACAAAAAGTTGACAAAGAAGAATACTGCATATGTTTATAATATTTATAATCATATACAATCTAGTAGAGATTTTCTATTAAGGAGACATATCAATAGCACCATCTTTAAAAATTGCATAATTTTTAAACAATTTATTTCAGTCATTCATCTCCAGGAACCTCTTTATCCTGGTCAACCTATCCCAAAAACACTGGGTGCACAGTAAGACACCCTTTCTTAATGTGATGCAGTTCATGCCAAATGCGCCATACAGACATGACTGGCATATTTTCGGAGATAGGACGAAACCAGAAAACATGGAGGAAGCCTATGAGGAAAACATTTAACACAGCATTAAAGCAAACTCAATCACACGAGCGGTGAGGAACTTTACCGACTGTGCTGACAGGAATACAGATTTGTTGTTCATTTTCTTGTACAATCAGAAGATACCAAGAAAATCAAGAAATGTAAAAATAGATATTGGCAAACTTTAAGGAAATAAATTACTGTGCATGTTGCTTATATGTATATAGTAGTCAAACTGATAAGAAATTTGGATAATGCATTTTTTTTTAAGAAAAAAAAGAAAAATTCATATAATGTGCGCTTTCTTTTTTACATGCATGTCAATTATAGCTGTCTTCAAAACATCTCATCTCATGGTTTGGAATGATATTCCATGTATGTACATTTAGTCCAGTAGCTTGTCTCTGGCGCTGCCATTTAGAGAAACAAATGTAGTCCAGGCAGACAGAGTTAAATTCAGTTCAGGTTTTGGGTGTTATTCCAATTTTTTTTTTTAAACAGTGTGTTATTTGGGGGAATGTATTTATTTATTGTGCTCTTAGTTATTTATTTCCATTAGCAGTTAATTTAAAATATAAGTTGGAGTACTTAACACATTTATGCTGTTTAAATTGTAAATAATAAAAATTTGAATTATGTACACTTTCTTTCTTCGCAGGGAAGACTATGGCAAATAGAAGTAAGTTGTAAAATGAGTTTTAGCTTGAGGTTTGATTGACACAACCATACATATGCAGTGAAATTCAGTGTTAGAAAACTGTCTTGCCAGTTGGAGGCCTGGGTTTGGTTCCTAGCCAGTGCACCAAAACTGAGTTTGCAGTGCAGGTATAGTGTCCCAAACCTTTATAAAAAAAATTGCCATGTGCGCATAAGGAAAGGTACCCATCATAAAACCTTTGTCGAATCAAAATATATAAAAAAGGAATTCCTGTTGTGGCTACCCCTAATGGGAGCAGCTGAAAGAAGGGCAGCAGTTATTCTTATATTTTGATTATTTTATTTTTTTTGACACTACAGTCTCCTCAACTGAGGCATAAGCCTGAGAGAAGTATAATTCCCTGACAATGCTCTGTATTGTGTTAATCCCACAGAGATGCAGAAGATTCCCATGAGAAGCCACTTATCAAAGATAATGAATGTGCTGAAAAAACATGATGGACAGTGATAAACTGCACTGTTTCCAAATGGGAATTCACAGCTCTGTACAATGTCTTCTGCACGTCACATTAATCATTCTTAATTAGCCATGATTCTTCCACGAATCAGAAAGGTTTGTACAAATGACATAGTCCAACTATTATATATAGATTTACAGTATAATAATGTCACCAATTTCCTGCTTTTAGGATAATCATTTAGAAAACCTTGTCTCCTGGACAGCACCACTTCAGTGAAGTAGAGTCTGTTACAAATACATATCATTCATTTTATTGACACAACTTAAATGAACACATCATGATGAGGTTGATTTAAGTTCCATGCAATTCCAGTGTGTTATTCCCTATTTACACTGCACCAAAGCCAGTTAGTACAGTACATAGGGTATAAACCTGCATACCTTTATATTCTGACAAACACATGTGCACATAGGGTTATAAACACACAACTATGCTATCTCCATAATAAACTCCAGCAAACACACTCACACACATGCATTTCAATTACAGCAGCTGTCTTCAAAACATACTGTGATCTTGTCCATGGGGTTTGGAATGATATTCCACGTATGTTCATTTAGTCTACAAGCTTGGCTCTGGTGCTGCCAGTAAGGGAACCAAATGTAGTCAGACTGAGTTGGGTTTTACTCCCATTTTATAAAACAAAGCATGTGTCATTTGAGGAATGTATTTATGCATTATTTATCTAAATTATTTATCACTTACTCACTCACTCACTGTCTGTATCATTTTATCCTGTGTACAGGGTCGCGGGGGACACGGAGAACTCTATCCAAGGACACTTATGGCACAAGGGGGGGGTACACCCTGGACAGGGTGCAAATCCATCGCATGGCACACACATACACACACTCACACACTACAGGCAATTTGGGAACACTAATCAGCCTATCTGCATGTTTTTGGACTGTGGGATGAAACCGGAGTACCTGGAGGAAACCCACCAATGCTCCATTTATCTAAATGCTGAGGAAACATTTGAATTTTTAAAATGGTTTAAGCAAGGTTTCACAGATCATCTTCATAAATGACAATCCTGGGCCAAGGATGAGCCCACTGCAGTGTCGGTGAGTGGAATGCCTGATTCTTGGAAATCCTCACCATCTTGCAGAAGAGACACAGCTGTCTGTTGGAACTGTATACACAATCATTTACAAACACCACTTGTGCAATTCAGGAATTTGGCTGGGAGTTATTGCCACATCAACTGTACAGTCCCTACAGTCAATTCCACATGTTTGAGCCACTAAAAGAGTTTCTGGGAGGCCAGCGTTTCAGAGGAGAAGCGGGCAGTCAGCTCATGGCTCCAGCATACTGAGAAAACTTTCTGCTTTGATGATATCCAAGCACTAGTGAAACACTGGGATACGTGCATTAGTGTGGCAGGAGATTATACAGAGAAATAAAGATACTTTTTAACTCTCATAACTGTTTTCTCTTATTCTGCACAATCAAAAGTTCCGGTTTGACTTCAACCCTATACAATAAAACATTTAGTAAAATTTACTGAATGTAGGATAAGAAAGACAAATTAAAACCGGGACTCAGGTCCTGGGATTTTAATGGGTTAGATTTTGCTAAAAATTATTTTGTCCAATACTCAATTCACTTCAGTTTATGCTTTGATGGGGCATGAAGGAGGCTTTCATTGAATTGCTGTATAGAGAACTAGGTGCAAGGTCATTCCCTTCGATATACATTTTCATTTCTAAAGCATTGCTCACCCTCAGAGATGCTGAAACATCACCTCACAGATTAAGAAGAGTGTGCCTCTGTGGAAATAATTGCAGCGCCTCCCCGAATAATTGCAGGACTCCTTTTCTCTAGACACACGCATGACATATTTACTGTACAGACAACTTTATAGAGAGATATAACATTACATTTTTTTTTATATAGATTCAATTTTATTTATTTACCACTTTTAATAATGCTCATGTCGCAAAGCAGCTTTACCAAATCGAAAAGAAAATGATGTAAATGTGAATGAAACGTGAGAAAATATGTTTAAATCATAATGATCAGATTGTCCCTGATGAGCAAACCGAGGGCGATCAGGGCAAGGAAAAACTCTCTTGCTGAGATGGCAGTAGGACCTTGAGAGGAACCTTGAGAGGAGCCTTGAGAGGAACCAGCCCCACCAAGGAGCCTTTCTTATTTGTGTGATAATAGATAGCAGGAATTGCTTTGCAGTCAACGGTGTGTTAGGCTGCTGAAAGTTCAATAAAACAGTTGATGTGTTTAAGTTAATATGGAGGCTCAGGTTCCAGTCCTGAACTATTGAGCGACAACAGTCACAAGTCATCAAAGAACAGCTGATATATGGTTTTTGTCACACCTGTCGTGGTTTCATAGCTGCAGTTCATGTAGTCCACAAGCTATACCCTCCATACACTATGCATAATGTCTGTTAGGACAGCTTGAGGTTTCTGACTGTAAATATTTATAAAAGACTGTAATTTCAGCCATCTGCTGTCCCAAACACAAACCCAGCCATCAGATACTATGATTTAATTTGATTGGGAGTCTTTAATGTTTTTGAATTATTCACTAAAATATTTACAATTATTAAAAAATTGTGTGAATTAAATTGTGTGAATTGCACTGGAATATAGAATTATATAACTAACAGGATATTTGTGTAGTTTTCTAGCACAGACTTCCACTATTTTTTTTTTTCCAAAGGGATCCTGGGGTTGTCCTTTTGTCCTTCTCCCTTCTGTAAAAGCTTAGATGAAAGTAAACATCCAGCTTTCTAATTCTCCTGCTTTTCAAGCTCAAGTCCTTGGCACTTTTCTCTTCTCAGTAAGATTACAGAGCTGCAAAATGATTCCAAGAGAAAAAAAAATCTCAAGGAAAGCTCATGCTAAAAATGATTGTGGGCATATTTGTGAAAGCATCTGTAAACATTTTAACCTTGTTTGCAGTGCAAAGTGTTCCCTGAATGTGTTGATACATGAGAACAGGAGGACATTTGGATGTAATAGGAGGGCTTTAGTTTGGCTTTTTCAAGAATCTTGGTCACAATCCACAGCACGAGACCAGATTATAGGCAGCCACAGTGTCATCATAGGCAAATCCAAAACATGCACAAACTAGGTCAAAATCAGCAAAGACAAGAACTAGGAGTAAACAGGACTTATGTGGTAAATAAAATGCTGAAGGACTTGATGAAAAAGCTGTACAGGTGATGTACAGTAAACAGAGGTATATCCATATAACTTGTATTCATGTTTACAGAGCACAAATCTGTTGAGTTAAACTGAAAAACAGCGAATATGCACTGTTCAGCCATAACATTATGACCACATGCCCAATATTGAGTGGGTTGCCATTTTTCCCCCAAACCATGACTCTGACACATTTCTGTTAGAACTAAAATTTAACCTTCACTTCCCACATGGATCAATGATCCATGGCTGCCTCTGACCTTGTTGATGGTTGGTTCTTATGATTCTCCTTCCTTGGACCACTTTTGGTAGGTCCTGACTAGTGTACACTAGGAACATCCTACAATAGCTGTAGTTTTGGAGTTGCACTGGCTCAGTAGTCTAAGCATCATAATTTGGTCCTTGTCACAGTGGCTAAAGTTACAATTTCTTATTACAATGGAACCTTCAAATTCAATAACATTTTATTTGTATAGCGCAATGGTCATTGTCGCAAAGCAGCTTTTCAGGATCGAAATAAAATTATGGAAATGTGTATGAAATGTCAGAAAATGGGTATGAATCAGAATGATCTGATTGTCCCTGATAAGTAAGCCGAGGGAGACATATAACTGTGTCATCATTAGAACAGTGAAAACCAATATCAAGCTTACAAATTATGTACGTAGCTCAGAGGAAGCAAGTAAAGAGAAGATGGCAGTTGGACTTAAACCGAACCCTGTGGAACACCAAACTTTACATGCAGAACATGCAGAATAATCACCATTTACAAACACATTAGGCGGCAAGTGAACCTTTTTTTCTTAATTTGATGTGTTGGAAGTAGAAGAAATGGGCAAGCATAAGGATGGGAGTGACTCTGACAAGTGCCATATTGTGATGGCTATACCACAGGGTCAGAGTAACTTCAAAACTCCACTGGGTCATGGGTGGCCAAGTCTCATTGATGGAAATAGGGAGCTAATGCTGTCCCGTTTGGCTTGTTCCAATAAAAGAGCTACTGTAGCTCAAATTGTTGAAAAGGTGTCAGAACACAGAGTGCATTAACATTTTGGTGCAAAAGAGGGGACCTACTTAACATTATGGTCGGCCATAATGTTATGGCACATCTGTGTATCCAGCAAAGTGTAAATACGTACATATACAATGTTTTATAATGATAATTGGTACAAAACAAATTAAGGAAGGAATTGCAATTTAGTGCTAGTATAAACTATTAAACATAGTGCTAGTATAAACTATTAAACATAAATAGGTTTGTAATAAATAATAATAAATGCCTAATTATAATAGATAAAAATTCTGACATTCACATAAGATTGACTCCAAATCCTACCAAAAAAGTTAATAAATAACTACACTAAACATATTCCTTAGTGGTAGCACTGTCCGCTTTCCCGCCTCAAGTCAGTGTGTATGGAGTTTGCATGTTCTCCCCATGCTTGGTAGGTTTCCTCCAGATCCTCTGGTTTCCTCCCTCAGTCCATAAAAACTGCAGATTAGGCTAAGTTAGTTCCAAAGGTGCCTGTAGTGTGTAAATGAGCATGTTTGAATGTTGACTGTAGGTTCTACAGTACGGAGAGCACGGTTGTAAACACATAAATAAATACAATGGTCAACATTGGTCTCCATGGTCCCTAGTTGGAGTACAGTTTCCTAGATGTACTGTATGGATGGAAACAACCTTATTGTGTTCAGAACCATTTGACTGGCATCATATTTTTGAACTGCAAAGTGCTTAAAAGGTGTAATGATGTCACTTCTTATTTTACGTTTTTTTTTGTCATACTTTTATTCTTTAATGCATTTAAATCTGTTTAAACAGGTCAGCCTTGTGTTCACAGGTGACCTGCTACTACCACACTCTAAAAGGGCTCCATCAGTTGAGCCTCGGAGAAAATCCCCTGTTACCAGGCAACCAAACACACCATGAAACACATTGAAGGAAAAGTGTATTAATTGCCTCCTGAAACGGTGGTATGATGGAACAAACCTAATGGCACAGCAAATTGGCATTAGTTGCAATTGAAAGGCAAATGGAAGATTGCTTAAGCGAAAGTGGCTGAGAATGGCAATAAATCTTGTGCAGGGCAAATATTAGAACATCTCAGTGGGATTATTATTGGCCCAATGTGTACCTAATTCATAATGACCCTTAAAACAACCAGACAGGAAGAAGCATGCCTAAATATCCATAATGAAATCTCTAATCCTTTACAACCTGTAATGATGCATCCCATAATAGGCCAGTCGTGTTAATGAGAATGTCCGGCAAATATTCACAATCTTAGAATCATGGAGCAAGCTGTTGCTGTGGTTGCATTATCAACATTTCAATAGTGTGGCTTAGAGGATCGGTTAGTTCTTTTCCATTAATAGCAGCACTATTCAGTTTCCAACTTTAACTTGCAGATCCCCCCAGACAAACCCCAAGACCTCCCTATCCCCCAATCCCCATGCAGCTTACCACCCTCCCTTGCCAAAAAACCTTGTCATGGTTTCACGATGCTATTGTATTTTAATGACATGATGATATAACCATGTTAACCTGGAACCAGATGTCCATCCAACACCTTTAGAAGGACAAGACAAAAAAATGACCAGGGAACTTGTCAAGAGACCTACAACAACATTAACGAAGCTGAAGATATAGTATATCTGGCAAGTAATTGTCACTCCTTATATATATGAAAAAACTCTGGTGTTCCCGCACATTTATGGGATATGTTTCAAAGAAGCCAGACTGAAGCTCTTTTTAACAAAAAAAGCACACAAATATGCCTAAATTACCACAAGCAAGTGGGAAAATGTTTTATGGTTTGATGTGACAACTTCTCTTTTTAAGTAATTCTAAAAGGTATGGTTAGCTTATTACAAAAAGAACACCATTTTCATGGTGAAGCATGGTGCTGCTTCTCTTCAGCTGGATCTGGAGCTCTAGTCATGACACAGGGAATCATGGATCACTTCAAATACTAATGTATTTTGACACAAAAGCTGCAAGCCCAAATCTAAAAAAAAAAAAAAAAAATCCTATTGAACATCAGTAGAATGGTCAACCGTGGTCAGCCTTGCAATCTGATAAATCTGAAAATTTCTTGACAAATCAAGGTGTGGTTAGTTTATGGACGTTTACCCCAAATGATTGAGGACTGTATTGCAAGTAAACATTTGCTTTTAACTAAAGCAAATTGTTGCTTACTTGTTGTATAATATGTAAACTGGCTGCTGTGACGATACAATTTCCCTTTGGGATTAATAAGTTCCTCAAGATCTGACAACATTTATCGTGGTTTCTGTTTTTTTTTTTTTTTGGTTTCAAATCACAATAACTACATTTTGACTACAGACTACAGAATAGTAGCTCTTGAGTAAATGTTAAAGGGACTGTTCAGCCTCTGTCATTTATGATCATTGATTGCCTGATGCATCGTATAAAAATATCCTGCCGTCATTATGTGTACACTAGAGCTCGGCCACTTAGGACTGTCAGTCATGCACTACACATACCGCACATAGTCTGGGTCATGTGCTGTGAACTTCAATGTGAGCTGCAGGGTACGTACTGTTTTAATCAGTATTCTTACTGGCTTTGCTGCTCATCAGATCTCACCTTCACATTGTTAGGAAAGCAATCATGCATTCTACACAGGCATTAGCATCTAAAATACCAATCTTAATGTGCCCTCTGACTCCTCTGAGTCTTCAAGTGCAATACATATTACGCTGAAGTGACATGTTGCAGCATCAACGCAACTGCATTCTACAATCGATTACAATAGATTAAGTCAAATTTGACAGTGGTACTTTTAGCATAACAGAACAAAAAAAGCGTTTCCTATTCAAATATGTTTTTTTAGGATATGGTGATAATATCAGTGTAGTGTTTGATGTACGATTTTTCAGAGCATTAAAGGGCTCTCTTTACTTTGGCTATGGAAGAAAATCTCACTATTGGGCGATTCGATGAATGAAAAGGTACAACGCATGCATCTGTAGGAAAATAATCAACAACCAGATGGTGTGCTAAGACCTATGACAAAGTAGAGTACTTTTACCATACGAACATTTAACATTTTAAATGTAACATATAATAATATAACAACATATCTCCACAGAGTTTTATAACCCTGGCCTCACAGGAAATGGTTTGGAGAGAGCTTAGGACTGTACGGGGAACATGGGAATAACTCCCAGCCAAGTTCCTGTAATGTGCAAGTGGTCTTCGTTAATGATTATGTGTACAGTTTCCTCAGACAGATGTTAGTTTGGCACAAGTTACCTGTTGAATTTCAAGAATTAGGTGTTCCATTCTCTGAATGTTGAATGATTTCCTGGGAGCTGCTATGCTTTATGTACAGGGCTTGGTATTTATACTCTTAAATGTTATTGCACAATGGTATATCCTGTCTTGGCTTTTTTTGTTTGTTTGTTTGTTTGTTTGTTTGTTTCAGTAGACAGAGGTTAGTATGAGCACTCTGACCATGCTATGGCTGCACAGCCCCATATGCTGCAAGCTGCAATGCACTGTGTGTTCTTACACCTTTCTATCATAGCCAGCATTACCCTTTCCATCAGTTTAATGCTGCAGGAGCACTTTTGTGGCTCTACTTCCTTTGTCAGTATTAAACACTGCATACCAGGAGCACCCTAGATGTCGAGTCGTCACTATTTGCTCCTTGTCAAAGTCTCTCAGATCCTTACGCTTGCACATTTTCCTGTTCAACTGTTTAATTGTTCATTTGCTGCCCAATATATCCCAACCCTTGACAGGTGCCAATAGAACAAGATAATCAATGTTATTCAACTTACCTTTCAGAAAAGACTGTTATTCACAGGTTACTGTAGATTCCTAAAGTGATTCTACTTCTCTGATAGAGAAATGTTATATGATTCAAATGGTTGATGGAGTGCTAAATATTCTAGCATACTGTACATAGATTACTGTATTACCTTTTCTCCCCTGCTTTTATTGCCAATTAATACGGTTTCTAAAAATCAAAGAATATTTTGCTATATATAAATTTATCTATATCTGTATATACATTTTAAATCTGCACAATACTATTTTGATGCTTGTTTAGAACAATATAGCTTTTTTATTTCTAAAGTTAGCACCAATAGAACATATATTAATATATTAGAAATACTCAATAATAATCCACATGTTTATTTATTTATTTAGGTTAAGAGAACTTAGAGAACCGTGTACAGAGATTATCCAATATATTTTGGACAGAACAAAAATAATTGGCACTTGTTTATTAATAATGTATGTAATGTAATTTATGCAAGTTTTTAATTCTAATGTTAATCCCTCTTTTACAGAATAAAATTATTTTAATGATTGTTATACATTTCTTTGTCCCATTGCTGCACACTGATTGCCCTTATTTGATCAAATCCTGCCATCTGGTGTTAGAATTCAGCAAATTGAGGTCTATAATGGTTGTGTAGCTTATGGCAAGGAAGTACAGATATGGAATATGTTTTATACTTTCAATTTAAGGTTTTATAGTGTATATTTAAGCATATTGTAAACGTGTTTTCAGAATATCAGAATCATATTCATGATTACAAATATTACATTAGAGGAATAGGGGCTAATTGTTTAATTCATAATAGACTTTACAAAAAAATACATTTAACTTATCTGAATCAAAGTCTCATTGTGCCTTATGCAAAGTTAAATAAATGCATTGTGGGACATTTACAATAAATAACAAATGAAGAAATAGGACTATGGGGGTGATATGTACAGGAGTATCAATATCTTACATATACAGAAGATGCAAGGGGTAATATGCAGTATGACTGTACACACAATGATTGTGCAGTGTGTTAATGTTTTATATACTGATTGTCAACTATATATCAGTAAACTGGTGACAGGATCATGGACAGCTGGTCCGATCTCACACAAACACCAATGCAACTTGGCACAAAAAGATATTACTGGCAATGCTAGAATGGCATCAGAACACCCCATCCTGCTGTGCATAGGGCCCAGCAGGCAAAGAGCCCAACATCGCTGACCTGGCCTCCAAATTCCCCAGACCCCATTTTGATTGGGCATCCATGGGCGCTTTTGGAGTCATTAGTTAATCACTCAATTAATTAATCAGTCAATATTTGGCATACTATTTAGGGCCCAAGCACTATGACATCAGCAATATGACCTCACAGAGATTATGAACTCAACACTTCTCTGATATTCTCTGTGTCATAGTGCAGATGTCATAGTTTGAGAGGATCCTATTTAAGGGCCTACAATTTAAGCTTGAACACCAAAAGCTCCATTTGTGGACATATGAGATCACTATAGAGTATATCATGACTAATTCAATATTTAATCATTATACAGTACCGATTATAACAGCAGTACCTCAGAGTAACACGCAGGAGCGCGCGGGCACATACCGGAAGTGGACTCGCTGCGCCCTCGTCCGCGAGAACGTATTGGTAGCCATGGCAACAGAGCAGCGGCAGCATCCTCCCGTTCCCTCACCCTGCGCGCGGACAGCTGAGCTTAGCTAAACGTGCTTCCAAAATGGCGACGGGACGTCAAACGGTTGTACCGGTGCTCTTCTGCTCGCTTTGTAAGTACGTTTTTCGTTGACGTTTCGACCGTTAAGCGTTCTTACCGAGGAAATGATGTAGCGCGTTAGGGAATTGTGTTTTTCAGGCTGTAGATAGTTTCGCCGTGGTGGCCGTGTCTTAGCTGTAACGACACTATCCGAAGTCTATCATGATACCAGGATTTATCTCATGTTTATGTTATCGTGTATGTTTGTGTGTGTGTGTGTGTGTGTGTGTTTTGCGTGCTTGTTGTGAATGTCATGTCACGCTGTTATAAATGTGGTTTGAAATTTGAGCCAGGTTTATAAATGAAGAGTAACATTACACTGCTCCTTATGCATGCTGTTGTCTTTACATTACACATGCTGTTTATGTGGACTAGCTGGGGCAGGGGGCAAATAAAGAACAGGGGGTAGTTACAGGGTTGAACTTTAAAACAGTTGTAAGTTTTAAAAAGGTGTACACTTCATTTAAAAAAGAAAAGAGCAAAACATCAACACAAAAATCCCCCTCCCTGTGTGTGGTGTCCCATTTTTTTAAATGCTGAAAGAACAACTTGGCATGGTGTGTGTTCTGGGTGTGAGTGTTCACACCGTTCAGCCAGCACTATTGTTTGTAAAGTGACAAACATCCTATTGGATGTTTATGCCTGTAAAGAAAATTTTAGCTACACACTGTCTCTCTCATCTCTCTTATCTGTCCTACACATTTCTGAATTTGAGTTGTTTTCCAAAGTAGACGGCCCCCCACTAGAGCAAGTGACCGCTCCATGGGAATTGTGAAATCATTTGGCATCACATGGTTAGGAAGTTTTCTTTTTTTCCCTCCCTACAGGGAAGTGTAATGAAATGCATTACACTACATCTCGAGGGTGTTAAAAATTCTGTTCAAATCTTCACATCACGGTCAAATTAAAATCAAATCAACCAGTACCAATTAGGTTAAACGTTTGAGCAGAAATGTTTTAACTTTGACGCAGTCCGGGTTAGTATTTAGATGTTTTGACTTTTCTTTTCTGGAAACTTTTTTTTTCCTTTTTTTCCCCCTCTCCCATGAAGAAAATTTCTTTATATGGATGGGCAAGACTAATACAGACTTGGAGGGCAGGCACAGGAAGGCCAGTGGTGTATCGTGTGGCCTTTCTAATGGTTCAGTGTCAGCAGCGGATGTAAAAATAGCCCAGGATGCATGGCTGATGGGAAAGTGCAGCAGACGTCAACTGAGACCTTCGAGTTCCATCAGTTACAGCTGGGACAACATGACTGTTTGTCTTGGCTTGACATGGACGTGGCCCTTAGAAGAATGTTGTTTTTTAAAAAAGGCAGCGAGGCATGTTTTTTATTAAGAGTGACAAGGGGTTAGATGCAAAGTCTATACATGACTCCTCATATACAGTAAGTCATTTGCTAAAGTCTAAAGTGCTCTTTTTTCTTTTTTTTTCCTCAAACGAATCATGTTTGGGTCAGTATTGAGAATAAATCATGACAGCGTATGATGTTATAGGAAAATAATTAGCCACTGGAAGCAAAGCAACGTAGCTGGTATCAGCCCAAAGTTATTTCCATTAAACACAGTAATCCTAACAGAAACAGAAAGTTTTGTATTTAGTAAAGAACAACACATTACACTTTTTATCCATTTATAGTTATGTTTTATTTTGAGAAACCTCAGCTTAACCAGTTTTCTGTTATAACAGCTATAACCAGTTGTTCCCTCACCAGACTCTTTAAGAAAAAAATTTAAGTAAATAAAAAATATGTTGTAATGTTAGCAACATTACAACATATCTCTCTGGAAAAATGTCACCATGTAATCATTACGCACACATGAAAAATAAAAATAATAAGGGTATGTAGAGCAGATGCTATCCAATTGTTAATATGCAATATGTGTGTGCGTGTATGACTGTGTGTGTGGGAGGGTGTATGTCCCTGTGCCCTGAGACGGACTGGCACACCATTAAGGGTGTACCCGGCCTTGGACCTTATCATGGGATAATCTCCAGGCCTACAAAGGATAAGTGGTATACATACCATTATAGATAATAGATCCAATTATTATTATTATTGTTATTATTATAAGAAGAAACATATGAAAGTTGATTTTGAACTATGATGAGGGTTTTTTTGCAGTATTTAATTTTATATATAATATATTATGAGTATTATTATTTTCAATGATAAAGTGCACTTAAAACTTTTTTTTTTTAATTACTATTTCTCTTTTTGTAAATCAATGAGAGTAATATTATTCAAGTGTGAGCTATACACTTACCATCCACTTCATTAGGCACACCTGTTTAACGCAATATCTAATCAGCCAATGACATCAGCAACTCAGTGCATTTAGGCATGCAGGCATGGAAGACTGGAACAACATTGCCTGGTCTGATGATTCTAGATATCTGCTGCGATATTCAGATAGGAGGGTCAGAATTTGACTTAAACAACATGAAAACATTGTTCCGTCCTGCCTTGTATCAACGGTTCCCCTTCTGGTGGTAGTGTAATGGTGTGGGGGATATCTTCTTGGCACACTTTGATTCCCATTGTACCGACTGAACATTGTTAAGATGCCGTAGCCTACCTGAGAATGTCCATCCTTTTATGAACACAGGATAACATGCCATGTCACAAAGCTAAAATCATCGAAAACCGGTTTCTTGAACATGACAATGAGTTTATTGTCCTCAATTGGGCTCCACAGTCATCCGGGCCTGTATTATCTAAACGTCTCTGAATCACTCATAGGAATTGCGCTCAAAATTTATTTAGGATCGAAAATATACCTAGCTCAGAGTAGGACATAAAGGTCTTTAGGAATTTTAGGAGTAGGACTGCAGCAAGGAAAGTATGTGACGTCACTTTTTACGACACAGAGAGCCGCAAAGTAGGCTGCACAGGCTGAAGTTTTTGAACTTTTAAACAGAAATCAGCAGCAGTTGTGTGAAAGCTTTGTGCATACAGACAAAACTTTTAGAATACTGCTCCAATAACTATTTATATTCCCTATAATAGAGCTGTGTGAACAGTCATAATCTGATCAAAATGATTTTGAAAAAGAAAAAGAAACTCTGTAGAGGATGAGAGCGTTTTGCTTGCGGTGGAGGAAGTAAAATGTAAAGAAATAATTAAAGGTACATGATTCCCTACTCTTACCTCTAAAGATAAAAAGTGAGTGGGCGGCAGTCTGTGAAAACATCAATGCCAGCTGTCAGTTTGCCACACGTACCCCTGAGGAGTGTTATGCCATGTTAATGAAGTGCTGCTTTGAAGTGCTATACAGTTATGTACACTCAAATCACTCTCACTCACTCATCATCTATACCGCTTAATCCTGTATTCAGGGTCACGGGGGCCTGGAGCCTATCCCAGGAGACTTGGGGCACATGGCAGGGTACACCCTGGACAGGGTGCCAATCCATCGCAGGGCACACAGACATACACACACTCACACACTCATTCACACACTAAGGGCAATTTGGGAATGCCAATTAGCCTAACCTACATGTCTTTGGACTGTGGGAGGAAACCGGAGTACCCGGAGGAAACCCACCAAGCACGGGGAGAACATGCAAACTCCATGCACACAGAGACGGGAATCGAGCCTGGCCGGGGATCGAACCCGGACCCTGGCGGTGCAAGGCGACGGTGCTAACCACTACACCATCAACATCATTTAATATAAATATTTAAAGTGTATATATAAATACCATTATTTTAAAATGTGTGTGCCATGGATGTCCACGACTCCATGAGTGCAGCTTGTTTTGTTTATGTCTCGCTTTGCGATAGGGAAATGTATCAATCCTGCATGATCTGTGGTACAGTAAGAGCAAAGTTTGATTTCTTATTTTCCGACATTGTCGGCTGTTTCACTGTTTCAAATCTGCATCTTTGCTTTTAATAAAAAATCAGTCACCTGTAGAGACCGCCTACGAAATGTTTGTTAATGAATGCTATCTGTAAAAGTAAAAGTCAAAGTATTTAAATTTTGTCCAAACATTACTTTTATGAGCTTCTGTTACTGAAACGTCTCTCCTTTGTACACGTCTCTGCCTGAACGCCATTGTCTCTGTACTCATAACCAGACCCCCCCGGAGTGATTTCATATTTTAAGAATGTTGATTAATTGCTCTTACTCCTCCCCGTAAAAGTAGGACCAAATTTGTGTCGCTCTGGGAACTTTTGGCCTCCATAGAAAGATGTCTTTTCACATATTCATGCTGCTATCAGTCTGGGAATATTACCAAGTCTCTTTAAATGATGTCAGATTTGCAATATGCAAGGTTTTTTTTTTTTTTTCAAATCAAAATCATGTGGTGGAGCATCTGTCAAAAGATTTAACACAACAAACCTTATTCGCCAATGAACAATGCAGCATGAATAATTTGAGTTAGAAAAGTTATCCACAAAGGCAGCAACTAAATATTTTAATTCGACCATCACTCAACCACCTGTGAGCGACTATTCAGCATGGCTACACACATTCTGGAAGATAAAAGGAATATACACTACTGTGTAGAATGCAGAAATTCTGATATTCATGAAGAAATGCCTGCTTACTAATGAGTAGCCATGATTGGGTCACCTAGTACACTGATGTCTGTGTTTATTTAAGAGTGCAGAGAATGTCTTATAATTTTATTTTATAAATAGTCGTACTTTAAATATGCATTCTGGTATTTGTGAGAGCCCCTTGGTGCTGGTTAAGCCCTTAGCCTATTCTATTGGTTTCAGTTTTTTTTGTAGTTTACATGAAATAATAAGAGATGTTGCACATGTTGTTTTATAATTAATACATTTTTGTAATTCATGATACTTTCTCAGATCTTAACTATATTTGTGTACTGTTATTTAGACTATAAACTGTTATAAATAGTAAATAAATAAACTATACTACACGATAAACAGAGCACTTTAAATAGCAGATTCCTACAACACCCACACACACCTGTGATCGGTAATAGGTATCGGCTGATTCTGATTTCAGTGATCGGTGATTAGCCCAAAAATCCCTGATCGGCGCACTCTTAAGCTTAGAATTAGTTACAGAATTGGAATTAACCAATCAATTTGCATTACATGGAGATGACTTATGGACAAACACAGACCTTTAAATAAAACAGTAAATAAACAGACCTTTTGCTAAGTGAGTGATTGTCACCCTCTTTTTTTTGTATCAATCAAATTTTGTGACAATTTGATTTGCAGCTCTTCTTCTTTTCTGGTAACCAGATGTAAATCTAGGCATTTTCGCAACATGCTGTCTTCCTCTAACAAAGACTTGGAATAATTGTCTTTGGAACTAATTCTGGATGTAATCTAGGTGTCTTTTTATGGATGTCTTCTCATCTAACTAGGGATGGGCAAAAATATCGAAATTTGATATACAGTATGTCACAAAAGTGAGTGCACCGCTCACATCTCTGCAAATATTTAGTTATATCTTTTCATAGGACAACACTGCATAAATGACTCTTTGACACAATGAAGCCCTGGCAACAAAAGTGAGTACACCCCTAAGTGAAAATGTGAAATGTCAATATTTTGTGTGGCCACCATCATTTTCCAGCACAGCTTGAATTCTCTTGGCCATGGAGTTCACCAGAGCTTCACAGGTTGCCACTGGAATCCTCTTCCACTGATCTATCACAACATCACGGAGATGTTGGACATTTAACACCTTGTGCTCCTCCATCTTCTTTTTCAGGTTGTCCCAGAGGTGTTCTATGGGGTTTAGGTCTGGAGACATGCTTGGCCACCTTTACCCTCAGCCTCTTTAGCAAGCCAGTGGTCATCTTGGAGGTGTGTTTGGGGTCATTATCATGCTGGAAAACTGCTCTGCGGCCTAGTTTCCGGACGGAGGGGATCATGCTTTGCTTCAGTATGTCACAGTACATGTTAGAATTCATGTTTCCCTCAATGAACTGTAGCTCCCCAATGCTAGCAGCACTCATGCAGCCCCAGATCATGACACTCCCACCACCACGTTTGACGGTAGGCAAGACACACTTGTCTTTGTACTCCTCACCTGGTTGCCGCCACACATGCTTGACCTCATCTGAACCAAATAGGTTTATCTTGGTCTCATCAGACCACAGGACATGGTTCCAGTAATCCTGGTCCTTAGTTTGCATGTCTGCAGCAAATTGTTTGCAAGCTTTCTTGTGCATCATCTTTAGAAGAGGCTTCCTTCTAGGACGACAACCATGCAGAGCAATTTGATGCAGTGTGCGGAGTACGGTCTGAGCACTGACAGGCTGACCTTTCATCCCTTCAATCTCTGCAGCAATGCTGGACGCACTCATCTGTCTGTTTTCCAAAGCCAGGGATCTGACGTCCTCTTAAAGTGTTGGTTATCTTCTTATAGCCTAGGCCATCTTTATGTAAAGCAACAATTCGTTTTTTCAGGTCTTCTGAGAGTTGTTTCCCATGAGGTGCGATGTTGAACTTTCAGTGACCAGGTTGAGAGAGTGGAAGAGCTTTCATACCAAATTTAACTCACCTGCTATCCGGTGACACCTGAGACAGTGTAACACTAATGAGTCACATGATAAAGGGGAAGGAAAATGACTAATTGTGCTCAATTTGTACATTTTCACTTAGGGGTGTACTCACTTTTGTTGCCAGGGGTTCAGCTATTATTGGCTGTATTTTTAGTTATTTTGAGGGGACAATAAATTTACACTGCTATACAAACTTTACACTGACTACTTTTCTTTGTGTCAAAGAGTCATTTATGCAGTGTTGTCCTATGAAAAGATATAACTAAATATTTGCAGAGATGTGAGGGGTGTAGTCACTTTTGAGATACAGAAACATCATATTTAGTATAGTGTATTTTGCAGAACTTACCAAATATGTTTACATACAGTATACCAGTTCTAAAAGCACAAACATACAGTGCAAAACGTTTTTTTATGCTGTTGAACTGTATTTTTGCTTGCTCATATTCTCACTGATTGCTTGCTCTGATTGGCTGGTTTTGTGTCACATGTGATAGGTTATAATCAGAGCAAGCGGGATACATCGGGAAGTTTCATCAGTCCCTGCTGGTTGTTAATATAGATAATGTATAATGCAGCCATGTTACGCACATGTGCAATGAACTCAAAGCTGCATTCAGGCAGCCTTTTTATCAATATTGTACAATATTGTGCAAAAGTCTTGAGCCGCCCCTGATTTCTTCATATTTTGCTTTCAAAGAGCCAACCTTTCTTGTATTTTAATGTAGTCTTCAGGAATAGGTCTCCAGGCTTCCTAAAGGACTTACCTACACAGTGACCTATGAGTCATTCAAGCATAAAAAAAATCTAACTTAGGGCATGAGCCAGTGGGAAACAGATAAGCAGGCCAGTAATTAATATACTGGAAAGGCTGAATGCTGAGTGATTGAAACAGAGGAGAGGGGAAATGAGGTTGCTGCTGTTACATAAACAACCAATTCTTAAATTGTATCTTCAGACACTTTGCATCCTGTCCATAATCTACTGTCCTTAATTTAAATTTCATTTAATATGAAGAAACGAGTGGGGTTCAAAATGTTTACACAGTACTGTTTTTAAAATTATTTTATAAGTAATATTATATCATGTTATTTTATAAATCTTCTACAGCCATACATTGTTGTACTTTCAATTTAAAGCTACAGTATGAATCACATTACAAGATGTCTAAATCGAAGTCGGAACCAACCCACTCCGGTCTTATCAAGTTTAGCCGTCCTCCTGATGTCTAGTGTTTACTTGGCAGTTTCGGACCACCATGCTAAAAGGTTTTGAGCCTCAATTTGCTAAGACTCACACAGGGCATTTTTGTTTGGAATTCAAATTGGAATTGTTTTTGAAAACCCTTAATGAAAAATCAACACTCTTTTTTTAAGCAACTTATTTGTTGTGGCTTTACTGGTATCTGTGTTATTTATATTTTCTGTTAAAAATCATAACCTGACTGGAAACACCAATTACATTTCTGAATTGACTGCATTTGACTTTACATTCATTGTGTGGTAATCTATGGATCTTGTTGTGTGACTTCGTAATGGCGTAATCATTCACTTAAATCTATGTCTGTCAAAATGGATTATTGTCTGCTTTACAATTAAGAGCTCAGGGCAAATGACGTCTAGTAAAATTTGATCTCTTGACTTAAAACGCTGCATGTTTATTACAAGCTTTGTGAGAGTGACCCAGTTAAACAGCATGCACTACAAGAAGGATATTGCATTGTTGCAATGGCGTAATCATTCACTCAAATCTATGTCTGTCAAAATGGATTATTGTCTGCTTTACAATTAAGAGCTCAGGGCAAATGACGTCTAGTAAAATTTGATCTCTTGAACTAAAACGCTGCATGTTTATTACAAGCTTTGTGAGAGTGACCCAGTTAAACAGCATGCACTACAAGAAGGATATTGCATTGTTGTGAGAGTGACAGTTTGTTTGCTGGCTTTTTATGCTATGTCTTGTAGACTCCATGCCCCATGATTAATGTATGAGAGGTATATGTAGCTGCATGCTTGTTGAACCATGATGTTGAACTTGGAAGCAAACGTCAAAAACTAAAGAAACTCCCAGCAGACCAGCCTATAAGTCATGTAGTTTGTTTCATTCCTGTTCAGAAAATAGCTCATGACAGCCTGTTGGATGCTTTAGAGGGTCACAGAGTAACAGTGTGCTTAGAACATAAGCTGCCCTAAATCTGTCCATATGTTTACCATGGTTTGCAGAGAACACAACACAAAACAAGCACAGACACGTTCATGCACTAAACAGAGACGTAAGACCAGAGGTAAAGATCAGGGTCCATGCTGACTATGCATCTCCGAGTAAGATATCGCTTCTAAGTGGCCAGAAATTCCCAAATTGATGCAATTTTGGTCCTACTTTTAGGAGTAGGAGTAGGAGCAATTCATCAACATTCTTAAAATAGCATAGCATCTCCACCACTGGTTATAGGTAGTGAGGAATTGGCGTTCAGGCAGAGATACTTGCTGAGGAGACATTTTAGTAACCCTGAGTGACACCGAGCTGATAAAAGATAAACTTGGACAAAAATGGTATACGTTTTTTAATGTTTTACTGTATTTAGTTAATACGAGCCAAAACGCCAAACAAATAAGAAATTCGGATCTCAGCTTTAATTTGTCTAATAAAAATGTTATTGCCCTGACCTTCTTAAATTTTAACTCAGGTCCCCTGCACTTTTTATTTATTCTGTACTAATTAAGAAGTTTCTGGGCTTATATCAACTAAATATTTTAGAATTACTTCTAGGAATTGCGCTCAGAGTTAATTTAGGACTCAAAATATTACTAGCTTAAAGTAGGACATAAAAGTTCTTTATAAGCTTCCTAACCTTTTTTTTAATGAGCAAAGCATGTGACGTCACTTTTTACAAGACTAAGAGCCACAAATTAGGCTGCACATTATTGTGGGTATTGTAAATTTCATGTGTTTTTGTAGTTTTAAATGGTGGAAAAGCGAAATGGTGACATCACCAGCAGTTGCGTGAAAGCTTTATGCACACAGACAAAACTTATAGAAGTGTGATTTAGCTGCATGGCATTATTCTAATCAGACTTTTCAAGTCACAAATGTTTAAAGCCCCTATAATAGAGCTGTGTGGGTCTGTCATGATCAAAATGACTTTTTGAAACTGGAGAAGGGATGAGAGCATTTTGCTTAAATAATTAAAGAAA
The DNA here is from genome assembly GCA_030347435.1 of Clarias fuscus. NCBI lineage: Eukaryota > Metazoa > Chordata > Actinopteri > Siluriformes > Clariidae > Clarias > Clarias fuscus. The sequence continues at coordinate 11,334,323 of CM059218.1, forward strand.
AATTCTGCCCTCCTCTTACCTATCAAGATAAAAAGTGAGACAGCAATTTGTGAAAGCATCAATGCCACCTGTCAGTTTTCCAAACATATCCCTGAGGAGTGTGAAACACAGAGGTATGACGTGTTAATAAAGTGATGAAGTGCCGCTTATAACAGAGTATCTCGAAAAAAAAAAAAAGTTATGTACAATCAAATAATTGCATATAAATACATCAAATGTATATATAAATATTATTCTTTTAATGTGTGTGACATGGATGATGCCCACAGCTCCATGAATGCAGTCTGTTTATCGTTGATTTCACTCTGCATGGTGGGGAAGTGTATGAATCGACGTACACATGATCTGTGGTGCTGTAAGAGCAAATCTTCGCTGTTACTAAAAGAAGCGCAAAGTAGCAGTAACATGCAGAGACAGCATATGACATGTTTCTTAATGGACCAGTTACATACCGCTCACAGTGTTGAAAAAATAATTATAAAATGTTTGTCCAAGCTACTGTAAGCTACTGTATGCTCTGTCGTGCTTTTGTGTCTGTTTCTTTTGCACAGTCTAAACTAGTTGACACATATAGCCATGTCCACCTCAAGGGATTTTTTTTTTTTGGTATATTAATTATTCTTGTTTATCAGAAAAGCAGAAAAGACCAGAAAGAACGGTCACTGATCTGCCACTGGTGCCATCAGTATTCCTATCAGCATACCAGATAGTGGCCCAGGAAATGATCATTTTATGCCAAACGTGCGAATATTGTTGCGGCAGTTCAGGGCATACACACGTATCCATGGTTGCTCCATATGTCTCTTTTGTGCCTGGCAGGCTGTGCAGGTTAAACTCACACCTTAAAGGTATCCCATGATGTGCTGGCAAGATACAAGAGCCTAGAATGATGCAACCAACCAAATGTTACTGGCAGCATCAACAGTATGGTGTACACCTACAGTATGTGCTGTTTTACTGGCTAAAGCTTTGGCTTACTGGAATGTTGCAAATTCAAGTTCCAACCCTTCCATGGTCCATAGTTCGATCTTTAAAGACCTGTAACCATTAGCTGCTAAGCTGTCTCGAATGGCACTTGGAAAGTGTCAACCAGAATGATGATCTAGTCAAGCCACTACACGATAAAGGCATGGTCATCAGTCTGCACTCTGAAGCATGGGAGCAGCTGATCCTCACCTCTTCATAGCACCAGACTGTCACTTCCTTCACAGCCAACAGCTGTTGTCTCATACAAGCTTCCACCTACACCACAGAGGAATTTGTTATAAGAGTTGTGTGTGGGAATGCTGTTCTTTGGATGTGGTGGGTATGGGGGTACAACGTAATGCTGGTGTGTTGGGTTTGTCAGTGGTGTTTAAAGCATTTTCTTCACTGTTCGCGTCTGGTAAATTTGTGAATTAAAATATTTATTTTTTGGTTTTTGTTATTTTTCTAGGTTGTGTGACATTTGCTGTAATTCTTAAAACTGCAGAAAAAGATGTGTGGGCCAATGAATTTGAGCGTAAGTTAAAACTCAGAAATTTTTAAGACTACATTAATCTCTCCAATCATTTGTTATTTGACAAATGTTTTTCTTTTCTTTTAAAGCAATCAAATTGACCTGCTTGATAGAATCTATATCCACAAGCAACCCTAGAATTGAATGGAAGAAAATCAAAAATGGGGTTCCCAGCTATGTATATTTCCATAACAAAATATCGGGTAATGCATCCACATGCAGTATTCAACCCAAGATATTTCACTATTGACTAGCCTGGATGTAAAAATTATTTCAAGTAAAGCTAGCTATTAAATATTAGTGGTGACATCAGAGCAGAGAACAATATGCAGTATGCTTCCTATGGCAGGGGATTTGGAGAACAGGGCGGAGATGAGTGAACCTGCAAACCTCCAGATCCTGAATGTCAGCAGATCAGACAGTGCAATGTATCGCTGTGAGGTGGTTGCCATTGAAGACCACAAACCCTTTGATGAAATACTCATAAGTCTGACTGTAAGAGGTACTTGAATATACTTTTTTTTTTTTTTTTAATCTAAATGCCCATAATCTTATACACTGCTTGTATAAGATTCTGCTCTGATTTTGTTTTTTTTTTCAGTGAAGCCAGTGGTGCCACGGTGCAGCGTTCCAAATTCAGTCACTGCAGGATCTCCTACAGAGCTACGGTGTATGGAGAGTGAGGGCTACCCTCTGTCTCAGTACCAGTGGTTTCGCAACAACGAGGAGCTGCCCGAGGACCCCAAAACCAGCGTTCGCTTCTACAACTCTTCATATGTCATGAATGCTGAGACTGGTTCACTGGTAAGCAGAGAGAGAAGTGAACACGCTGTAACTGCTTCTTGGGTTGTGCTAAATTATATAATTAGATTTTAGAAGTAAGGCAATATTTTATTATGCTCTAAATACAGGCTCATCTATAAACTTTAATGACATCAGATGTCCAGGAAAAGGCAGCAATAGCTTACTACCACCGTAGTATATACAACTGGCAAACTTGACACTAAATTCCATGCTACATTCAAAGGCACAGGGTGTGTCTGAAACTAAAGGCAGCTGCAATAGAGCCTCTGCTGTTTCATCATTCCACAATTTAATATGCAACATGTTCATCGTTAAGAAGATATTGAATTGTAAATACTACCAAAACAAAAATAAAACTTGCCAAAATATCTTTATTTGCTGCCATTGATACAAGTATTAATTTTTTTTATAAACAGTATTAACAATTATTTTTAATAATTGATATTAAGGGCAACAAATAAAGGGAACAAACAAAAATTTGACTGAAAAATTAGATCTCTCCATTTTGTTTGTGTTTTTTTGTTTTTCAAAAGAAGCAAGACGTATTGTCAAGAACTTCATTAAGTTAAATGAAGTTAAATCCAATCTTGATTGGAGATGGGGCGTTTCAGATATATCTCGATGTGCCTAATGTAATAGATGGCTAAAGCATGTATCTCGTACCTATTCTTTACATAGGTACAAGTGTCTACGCTTGTCTTATAGTATTTTCGCTCAGGTTTCTCTTCAATAACACATACATCTTTCGCCTTTTACTAAAGATTTCTGTGGAAGAGAACATTAATGAGCTTACCTTATTTTTGTGAGCTTTGCATCTGCAAAACTGCTTGATTTTGGGCAGTTGTGTTAAGGATCTGAGTTACTGATCAAAAGGTTGGCGGTATGAACTCCAGCTCTGCCTGGTTGCCACTAGTGGGCCCATGAACAAGGCCCTTAACCCTGTCTGCCCAAGGGACACCGTATAATGGCTGTCCCTGGGCTCTGACATCAGCCTACTAAAAAGGGCTAGTATATGCAAAGAATAAAGAATTTCACTGTGCTGTAATGTATGCGTGCTGAATAAAGACTGAACTTGCTGTTTAACTTTCTGTGATAAATATTACTTTCATAGATATTGGAATTCATCATGGCTTCCAAATGTAGCAAAACCAGTGCTATTAATAGGTGAAAGCTTCTAAAAGGAGAATAAATAGTGATTTTTAACAGAAATGTTGTGTTATAGACAACCTCATGTGACAAAAATTAGTAATTGTAAAAATGGGGTAATTTTGTTCAAATATTCTCTAACTACTCTAGCTACTGTAGTAATTCTCATTAGAAATGCTTGTTGAGGAAAAAAAGTTACAAATAACTTATATTTTTACACACTCCTTGTGGATTTGTTACTATCTCAATTCTAATTGTCAGTTGTATAATGATTGCAGCTGTTAGTACAACTTTGGCACTGTGTTACATATATAGTTAAACCCTGGATTACGAGCATAATTCGCACTCGTACTGTATATCAAAATGAATTTCACCATAAGAAATAATGGAAACTGATGATTCGTTTCACAACCCAAAAATATTCATATACAAAATTATTAATACAAAATATAAAGTAAAAATAAAACAAATTAACCTGCACTTAACCTTTGAAAAGAATCGTGGATGTAGTGATTAAGGCCAGAGAGAGGAGAGAACGAAGGGGGCTGCTGTGTAGGACGCCTTTCACACACACGCGCGCACACATGCACCAGTTTACTGATAGAGACTGTCACTCACACAAGCGTGTACACGCACAAAGATACAAACACAAAATAAAAAAAATGCTTTATGCGCACACACTGTGGTCACAGTGTTATAGTAAACAGTATATGTGCGTATGGATGTTGACTATACGAATGACAAACACACACTGAGAGCATGGGAGATACCTACAATACTGCTCGTATTTCTAAACCTTGCTCGTTTACCAAGTTAAAATTTATTTAAAAGTTTTGCTCGTCTTGCGAAACACTCGCAGACCAAGGTACTTGCAAACCAAGGTTCCACTGTACAGCGTGGGCCATTTATATGGATATACCTTAATAAAATGGGAATGGGTGGTGATATTAACGTCCTGTTTGTGGCGCATTAGTATGAGAGGGGGCAAACTTTTCAAGATGGGTGGTGACCATGGTGGCCATTTGGAAGTCGGCCATCTTGGATCCAACTTTTGTTTAGATGAACATATTGCCCCTTTACATATACTAATGTGCCACAAACAGGACGTTAATATCACCAACCATTCCCATTTTATTAAGGTATATCCATATAAATGGCCCACCCTGTACATAAAAAAATAATGGATGTCTGATACTTTGGGTTAGTAAGTATTTTCTACTATTTAGACACACCAAATAATGCATTCTAGTGAACAATGAACTAAAATATTAGAATCTATGCCTGCATGATTTTACCACTACTGCATGCTATTACACCACCTGTGGATTATATTGGATTATCAGACATGACCAGACCAGAGTACACTAGTCTAAGTTATCATTTTTTCTTCACAATAAAACACTTTAAAACAGGTAAAACAAATGTCATAAAACTCACATAAGAACTCGCACATTGTGTCATAGTGAATGGAGAATCAATCTAGTTTGTTAAAATAAACATAAATTATACAACTGCATGTAGTTAACATCTGTTTGCTGTGTTTCCCAGGAATGCCACACAAAATGAGAAAAAAATTAAACATGAAATGATGATATTTAGCAAGTGATTAAATACACAAGGTTAGTTTAATTTGTATAAGTATTAAATAGTATGTATTATTCTTTTCAGAAATTCAGAATGGTGAGGAAAGAAGATGCAGGGGAGTACCACTGCCAGGCCAGAAATGATGCAGGTCATGCAAAATGCGCACCGCAACTCATGGAAGTCTGTAAGTAGTGTCAAGTAACAACTAGCCACACATATAACATCATGAGTAACGTTCCATGCAGAAACCCCAAGGTTGAATGACCACTGTAATTTGGAAAGTGCAAAGTAGCTATTTTTACTGGTTGTACACTGAAATGGTGTATACATTCTGCTACTGTATGTATAATCAATTGGAGCAGCACATAACAGAGGTCAGTCAGTCACAATGATGTGATGACAGTCACGGTTGGGACAATGTTGTTTGGGAAAGTTACAGTAGAATGACTTTGATAAAATGGTGTCAAGATAATGTTAAATGAATGACCCAGACAGTGTTGCAAATATAATCTCATTGTGTATTAACATCCATTCCGACAAATCTGACTGTATTCACAGTCCCTTTTTAATTCCAAACAGAATTTGGGACAGACACAACTGCATCCCACATACAGTATGTGTATCTCATGTCATGCACCTCTTAGTGTAGAATGTTACCTCTCTATTTAAATTTTTTTCTGAAATGTCTGTGAGTTGCATTTTCAACAGTTGTCTGTGGTCGCTCAGTGGGTAAGGCATTGGATTACGACTTGGAAGGTCTCAGGTTCAAATCCCACGACCACCAAGTTGTCTCTGTTGGGCCCGTAAGCAAGGCCCTTAACCCTCAAATGCTCAGATATATAATGAGATAAATGTAAGTTGCTCTGGATAAGGGCCTCTGCCAAATGCTTAAATGTTAGCTCCCAAATTACTCGACTGTAACGTGGTGCTTGTGGTACGAATACAGTGCTCTTACCTTTCTTGTGTTTGGTGCATTAATTTAGCATTATCCCATCATCATGCAATCAGCGTTGTTCTGTCATTTCATTAAAGTAATTTTATAATTTTAATTTGAAATAACTTTAAAAAACAGCCCAATAACAACATTGTCCCAGCGTTCATAACGCTGCCAAATTAACGTCATCTTAATTTCACAACCAAAAATTCCTGCTGGGCGAGGAGAAACTAGTTCCTCAACATGCAGCTCAAATACAAAAAACTTTGTAAACTTTGAAAGTACACTTTCCTTTTGTCTGTCTCTACAGATGATTTTGACATCGGGATGTTGCTCTTAAAGATTATAGCAGGAGTGATTGCATTCATCCTTTTAACAGTGGGACTCTGTCTAGCTCAAAAACACGGCTACTGTTCCTGCAGGGATCGTACAGAAAACGAGTGAGTATTGGTGTAGATCTGTGGGATCAAAAGTATTCAAAAGGTCAGCACAGTGTAACACTGGTTTGTTTCTGATACCTGCTAAATACAACCAGCTCAGTGTTTCTTCCATTGAATAATGAGTGTCTGTAATACTACACTGTTCCTTTTAGTTATAAAGTTCCTCAATACGACAGCAGAAGGGACTGCGTCAGTGCAGATGAGGTGAGTATTTTCTGATTTTGTTTGCATTAAGGGTATTACAGTATTAATAATCCGATTTTAATGAATAATAAAACTTTTTTTTTTTTTTACAGGGACATTTCCGGCACAAATCCTCTTTTGTCATATGACCAAGAGAAGACGAAGATGAAGGCGATGCGGCTGAACTGTGTGCCACAAATATGAACTCTCACAATGTGAATTTTCTTCTAAGGTGCATAAACATGATCTTCTTTGCCAAAGCTATTAACAGACATCACAGTATTTTACAGACAATATTACATTATTACAACTCTCTGGGAAAATTTTATTCCTCGTATGTTACAGAACTGATTGCAATTATCCTTTTGACAGTTTCCAAAAGGAAAATTAAGAAAGATTTTTATGCATTTCACATTGTTTTTAATTACATGTTTTGATTTCCAATGGCAAAACCTGCCCAGAACATTATACTTCACCATGAGATGTGTCATATTTATGGTCCAGGAAAGTGCAAAGTAGCTAATTTTACTGATTGTACACTGAAATGGTGTATACATTCTGCTACTGTATGTATAATCAATTGGAGCAGCACATAACAGAGGTCAGTCAGTCACTGGGATAAGTACAGTATTCTTGATTTCAGAAACACTGATTTGACAGTTTTGACTCTAAATGAGTTGTGGGATGTTACTTGTCAGTGTTTCAGTGGACGTTATTTTCGTTGTAATGTAGAGAGGGGAAAAATTATTCAGTTATAAGTATTTTGTGTGACAAGTCAAGTATTCATGTACAGTATGTTTGCATTTGAGGTGTTGCTATAATCCTACAGGTGCCGTGCTCTAAACTATTCACACGTTGGCAGGCAGCAAAACATCCTGTGTGATAGGAGCGAATTACAGTATGTGCTAAGTTTGTTTAGACTTGTGACATAATCTAAAATCATATTTATATTAATTTGTCATACTAACAGATTCACAATACAACTCGAATCGGCACCTACCTGTAGGTATCGTGATAATGTCATACTGGTCCTTGATGATTTCCATCCCTATTGTAAAGTACATTGCAAAGGTTTAACAGTTCAGATTCACTGTTCAATCAAAAGATTGTTCAACATTGTTAATCCTTTAATCAGGTTTAAATTAACGGTGGTTAGACCTGGTTGTTGAAACTTTCTGGTTTTATTTCATTTAATAGATATACATTATATATTTACAGAGGATATTTATAGATCCTTTCGGAGCGCTTTCTCGCTCTTTCTCACACTTTTTCTCTCTAAGTGACCTTCTGTAAATTGTTTTATATTATTATATTTTGGACAAATTGTCCTGCTTTGTTGAGTAGCCGTGTTAATGTTTAAGTCTGAGTTATTTAGTTGTAGCAAAGTCAAAAGGAATTGCTGCTAAGATTGTGGGCCATGACCAATTTTAAAAAATCCTATTACACTATTTACAATTTTTCAGATTTCCAGATCTTCTTTTTCAAATCTAAGCCCATTATCCACTTCACCATTACAAAATAATTTTTCCTGGCTGGTTTTAAAATAGCTTTCTATTGCAAAGAAGCTAACCCAGACTGTTAAAACGTATAAATATGTATTACAGTTTTGTGAGTTTTGACAAATTGTCTTCCATAATGGCATGTCCCACTGTCTTACAGGCAGCATGACTGACTGTTATTCTGAATGCTGTAATAAAAAAATGCACCATGTATAAGAAGGACTGAATAAGGACTGAGGTTCAGACAATGCAGTGAGGTAACTTATATTAGAAATGAAATATTACTCAATGTTTGCGCCAAATCGACAGTACCGGAATGTGAACTGTGCTAGTATTGATTTGAATAATATTTGGGTTTTTACGTTGGAGATGTTTGATTTTGCATGGCTAAGCAGAACTGTGCAAGATGAATTACTCAAAAAACACTAACAATGGGTTAATGAAAATATTAACATGTATATTATACAGTATTTAGCCTCACCACAACTGCCTGTTTGATACAGAAATTATTTTAGCGTATCTTATAAAAATAACGAGTCATTGAGTCTGTTTAGATATTCGTTCCCCTTATTACAGTGTGCCAGTTCATTGTCAGTGTTGGTGTAGTCAAGCTTAATTCATATGTATGATTATGAAGGTGCATTCTGGCCAATATAATTCCAGTTATTCCATAATTATAAATACTTATTAATTAGTCTTTTGATTTAAATAGCAATTTCAGGTATACATTATTTATCTGAAATTAATATATAGTTATATATCCATATATCCAAATATATATATAAAATATCTGACATTCCAAGTATAATGAAATATTTTTTTCTCATTTACATGAGAAAACGAGAAGCTCCCCTGTCGCCCTGTCATTTTTAATTTGTCAGATTGTTATTTTATGTGGTGAAAAAAAAAGAAAAGAAACATATGTAACGTACTTCAGATGTAAGATTTGAACAGTATTCAACCATTGTCAAGTTACAATTTACTTATTTTCTGTAAATTAGATGACAACATTACTCAGGAGATTGAAAGAAGTGACAATTTCTGTACATTGTTAGAGTTTTAGCGATTCTATTTGTTTTATTTAATAAAGATGTTGTTATAGAACATGTTATGGAACATGTTTCAGCCTCTGTTATTAGTTAAGTTCTTAACTATGGTTAAAGAGATGTAAAGAGTGTGTGTGTGTGTGTGTGTGTGTGTGTGTGCGCGCGCGTACGCGTGTGTGTTGGGGGGTTGGCTGCTCTTCTGGGTTCCCCACAATGAAGCTTTCATTCATCTCCTATACCGTTTATCCATATTAACTTAAACACATCCCCTGTTACAATGAACTTCCAGCTGCTGAACACTGAGTATGACTGCAATTAAATCTCTGCTATCCGTTATCACCCAAACAAGTAAGTAAAATAAGGCATAATAATAATAATAATAATAATAACAGTTGTAACATACATCTGATGTAAGATTTGAACAGTATTAATAGTATTGTAATCTGCATGTCTTTGTGGACTGTGGAAGGAAACTGGAGTACCCAGAGGAAACCCATCAAGCTTGGGGAGAACTCCATGAACACAGACCCCGAGGCGGGAATCCAGCTGTCTACCTTGGAGGTATGAGGCGACAATGCTAACCACTAAGCGACCGTGTTGCCTCAGAATTAAGCTGTTGCTCAAATATAAAAAGAAAGAATCAATCAATCAAAGAACTAATGAACACGTATGGACGTTTAAGAAGCCGTTGCTCTGAAACCTCCCTGAGACTTTTATTCTGATGTTTCGCAACAACGACAACGTTTCCCGGAAGTGTCTAAAAGAAGGGTCAAATTCCAAACTGATCTTTAGTGATCTTTTGTAGAAGTGCACTACAAAGAACCTGTCACAACCTCTTCTGAAACCCTATGTAGTGCACAATTTACCCTATACGGATTCATTTGGGATTCAGCCTGCGAAATACTGTAGGTAGTGGCACAACAACCGACGCTTGAGAAGAAATGAAAAACGTTTTGCTACACAGGTATTATTAACATTACTATTATTATTATTATAAATAATCTCATTCTCAGCATCTGGAATTGCATAAAAAGCTCTTAATGTCTGCTGCCAAGCTTGCTAACCAAAGTCAGTTTTTGGTAAGTTGTGAATTGGCGTTAATTCAGACTTGAGTTAACCCCTGTCCTGATATATAAATGTATAAAACACACATTAGGTTATTTGTGTGTTTGTTTGCGCGCACTGTTTTAAACTCGTCTGTATAAGTGTAACCTGCGTTTTGTTTACTTTCAGCTAGTCAGAACTTCCGTGCTACAAGTGTTTCGCAAGATAACCGCAGAGAGTGAGTGAGAAAGGGAGGGAGGGAGAGAGAGAGAGAGAGATGAGCTTTTTCGGCTTTGGCCAAAGCGCGGACCTCGACATAGTGCTGAACGACGCCGAGACAAGGAAGAAAGTCGAGCACAAGAGCGAAGATGGCAAAAAGGACAAGTATTTCCTCTTCTATGACGGCGAGACAGTGAGCGGAAAAGTCAACATCACACTGAAAAACCCGGGCAAGAGACTCGAGCATTATGGCATCAAGGTCGAGTTCCTGGGTCAGATCGGTGAGAGATCTCGTCCTCTTTTCTCTTCACATACTTTTCTGTTAATGTGTTTTGATTGTGTAACTATTTGTGAGTGTGTGTGTGTGTAGAGCTGTACTATGATAGAGGCAACCACCATGAGTTTGTCTCCCTGGTTAAGGATCTGGCCCGACCTGGAGAACTTTCCAGCTCTCAGTCTTTCAACTTCGAGTTTTCTCATGTCGAGAAGCCATATGAGGTGTACACAGGCCAGAACGTGAAACTAAGGTAAACCACACACACACACCTTTACACACTCCTTTCATCTAGTCTGTCGGGACAGGACTTGTTGTGCTTTCGTTATGTCTCGCCATTGTGTGTGAAGGGCACAGAGATGGATCGGAGATTGGGTGTTGGGGGAACATTTGCGATCAGGGATTGGGAGTTTGGTATAAGGGTCATCTGTGACTTGGAACAACGGCGGTCGGTGACGGTGAATTGAGTGAAACTGCTTTCTCAACCTGCATATCAGTAACTGTAATGTAAGCTGGAGATGTGTATTTAGCATTTTTGGAATGAGTCTCCAGTTTCAATGTTTTCTGACAGTCAGATTTGCCATGGGAAAGTCATTCCTGCTCTTGCTGTAGTTGTGACTGCAGAACTGGATCATGTCTGACCTTCCACGATGAGGATTTGTTCTATTCCTGCATTACTGTCTGTGTTGTGCAGATACTTCCTCCGTGCGACTATAAGCCGTAGACTGGCCAACATCACCAAGGAACTGGATGTCGTAGTGCACACGCTGTCTTCTTATCCTGAGTTAAACTCCTCCATTAAGATGGAGGTTGGCATTGAAGACTGTCTGCACATTGAGTTTGAGTATAACAAATCCAAGTAAGTACGCCATTTTACCACTACAGATTTGAATTTATATTTTAATTAATTAAAATTATTATTTTATTATAATTTTTACAGCAGGTTAGAGCTGTTAATATCTTTTAGTGATGATCAGGGTCCTGAAAACCCCACTTTTCTTTTTCTTTTCATAGATATCACTTAAGGGATGTGATTGTGGGGAAGATCTACTTCCTTCTTGTGAGGATAAAAATAAAGCACATGGAGATTGATATAATAAAGCGAGAGACAACAGGCACAGGACCCAGCGTATATCACGAAAACGAAACCATCGCCAAATATGAGATTATGGATGGAGCACCAGCGAGAGGTAAAGGAAAGGTGTTTTAACCCTATGTTCAATATAATTGTTTTTGAAAAATGGTGGCCTGGAAGGGAAAGTCCTTTATAGGATAAAATCTACTAGTATAGTATAGTATAGTGCAACACTAGAGATTTTGCAGTTAAACATTCTATTCTCACTGTTGCGCAGGAGCTCATTATACACTGCCTAACCAAAAAAGTTGCACACACTAACTTTGGCTTTGGTTACTGTGTGCAATGTGGTGGCCATTTCATGTGTGAAAATGATTCCTCATTCTCCCAGAATCACTGATTTACAATTTGAGTCGTGGAATATGCCTGTGCCATCAGGGAAGGGAAAAAAATGCATAGATGTGATAATCTGGTCATTCAGGTTGTCAGCTGACTTCATTTTAATGCCTCAGAACTTTGCTGAGCCTAGATTCGCCCAACTGAAGCAACCCCCAATTCATAACACTGCCTTCAAAGGCTTGGACAGAGGGTGAATGATGGGTGCATCACTTCACACAGTTTACTTCTTACCCTGATGAACCAATGGTATAGGGTCAATCAGGTCTCATCAGGCTACATGACTTTTTCCATTGCTCCAAAGTCCAATCTTTATGCTCCCTAGCAAACTGAAGCATTTTGTCTGATTTAATAATGTTAGACGGTTCCTAACCCAATTCCAATAATCTTAGCGGTTTTATTTGCTTGATGCAGGCTAACTGGTTTTATTTTTGGAGGGGGGGGCGTTAAACTGGTTCTGTCTTTACAGGAAGAGGGGCTAGGCAAGATTAACAAGTTGAACTTGACACCAAAGTAAACAGACATGGCTATACCACTCACAAGTCAAACTTATGTATGCCAAAATACCCTTAAAATATATCCAACCAACTGAATTTTAAATATGAAGGAAGTTATTGAAGAAAAACTGTTTGTGACCTTTTTTGGATCATTTCCAAAATGCAATCAGCTCAACTGCTGATTACAATAGCTGTGCTTACATGGACCATAATATTCTACTCACAATGGAATAATAGCTCAATCAGATAATATAAAAATGCATCCTGTAAACACCTCAATCAGACCAGCTGAACCTTAGGTGATGGGGACATTAGGCGATGCAACAAGTTTCTGAAAAGGGAGTTTAACTACTGTTTAGGAAGGTTTTATTCCTGATCAGTAAACTCATTGAGAGCAATCTTTACTTTTGATTTCATCCATTGGGTCTTTGGCCAAGGAAGGTTCATTGACTGGCTCATATTACACATGCAACCAAATCAAGGGAAGGCTATCCTAGGGCAGATCCACTTTGCATACATCAAGAAAAGTTCTACTGTGATTAAATGAGTTATGCTTGCCCATCTCATCGCACATCTCATCAAATCAATGTTCATGTAAACAGAGAAGTTGGGATCACAATTAGTCAGAATAATTTCAGATTAAGTATTGAGTGCATAAATGAACATACTTTTTGGAGGTTGCACATTTTTGTATTGTAGATATTTTTTTTGATATAGGAAATATTCTACATACTAGATGTTTATCATTGACCGTCAAACAAAAAAGGCTTTAGCTATTTTAAGAAAAAATTAATTAGGTAAAAAAACTATTATTATTAATATAACTATTATTATAATTATTATTATATAACTAAATTATTCTAATTTATAGAGATGCACTATAAATCCTACAAACATTCAACCACAGTCTTGAGATGTTCTACTAACAAGACAACACAGTGCTGTAATGCATGAACCACTCATTAGTGGTGGTGAAAAGTATATAAAAGCATTTTAATTAAATATATTTACGATATATTTCCAGACTGCCCACCAAAACACACACATTTATGCCTTCCCTGGAACGGTTTGAATACCTGTAGTATTTTTAAAACACTCTGACGTATCTGTATTTCTGTATCATTTAGGTGAATCAATCCCCATCCGGTTATTTCTCTCTGGCTATGAGGTGACACCCACCATGAGAGATATCAATAAGAAGTTCTCAGTGCGATATTATCTCAACCTAGTCCTGATCGACGAGGAGGAGAGACGCTACTTCAAACAACAGGTGCAGTATCCTTCATGCTGCTTACATTTTATATATATATATATACATACATACATATATATATATATATTTTTATATTTATTTTTTTTTTATTTTTTTCACATCTATAGATTGTTTGCAGTGCAAATGGTCAAATCTGTTCAATTTGTTTTCCCACTGAAGGAAATCACACTGTGGAGGAAAGGAGACATCGTAAAGAGGAGTATGTCCCAACAGGCCACCATCGCTTCTCAGAGATTTGAGGGATCAAGACCTGCAACTGCTTCGACGCAAGCGAAAATGGACAGCAGTTAAATGAAATGTTACTTGTTTATATATAGAATAAAGTCCGGTATGTAGATCCTACGGGATCAGCAGGGGTTCAGGATTTATTGGAAAGAAAATCATTTACAAACATCATCCAGGTGCATCGTTTTTAAACATGTTAAAGTTTTTCTTCCAAACTTGTTGATTTATGAATAAGAAGGTGCTACAGGTTCCTATTCAAAATATTGCTTTTTAACTATCATTTATAAAGTACATTCAGAAACATTCCCTTTATCTTTATGATCAAATGAATACAAATTATTTTAATGTTGTTTGTGTCCTGGTACATGAGCCTCAAGTAAACACTGGGAGATTTGTATTTTGCATTGGTGTCAAAGATTGATTTATTTGCAATTATTTTATTAGTAGGAGTTTTATACAGTATTGTGACATTGACATTTGGCAGATCCCAAAATATATTATATACATACAGTATATACACACGTGGACAAAATTGTTAGTACCCTTCGGCCAATGAAAGAAAAACTCACAATGGTCACAGAAATAACTTTAATCTGACAAAAGTAATAATAAATAAGAATTCTATGAATGTTAACCAATGAAAGTCAGACATTGTTTTTCAACCATGCTTCAACGGAATTATAAAAAAAAAATGAACTCATGGAACAGGCCTGGACAAAAATGATGGTACCCCTAACTTAGTTTGTTGCACAACCTTTTGAAGCAATCATTGCAATCAAACGATTCCTGTAACTGTCAATGAGACTTCTGCACCTCTCTGCAGGTATTTTGGCCCACTCCTCATGAGCAAGCTTCTCCAGTTGTTTCAGGTTTGAAGGGTGCCTTTTCCAGACAGCATGTTTCAGCTCCTTCCAAAGATGCTCAATAGGATTGAGGTCAGGGCTCATTGAAGGCCACTTTAGAATAGTCCAATGTTTTCCTCTTAGCCATTCTTGGGTGTTTTTAGCTGTGTGTTTTGGGTCATTGTCCTGTTGCAAGACCCATGACCTGCGACTGAGACCCAGCTTTCTGACACTGACCAGCACATTTCTCTCTAGAATTCCTTGATAGTCTTGAGATGTCATTGTACCCTGCACAGATTCAAGACACCCTGTGCCAGATGCAGCAAAGCAGCCCCAGAACATAACAGAGCCTCCTCCATGTTTCACAGTAGGGACAGTGTTCTTTTCTTCATATGCTTCATTTTTCCGTCTGTGAACATAGAGCTGATGTGCCTTGGCAAAAAGTTCCATTTTTGTCTCATCTGTCCATAGGACATTCTCCCAGAAGCTTTGTGGCTTGTCAACATGTAGTTTGGCATATTCCAGTCTGGCTTTTTTATGATTTGTTTTCAACAATGGTGTCCTCCTTGGTCGTCTCCCATGTAGTCCACTTTGGCTCAAACAACGACGGATGGTGCGATCTGACACTGATGTTCCTTGAGCATGAAGTTCACCTTGGATCTCTTTAGAAGTCTTTCTGGGCTCTTTTGTTACCATTCGGATTATCCGTCTCTTTGATTTGTCATCAATTTTCCTCCTGCGGCCACGTCCAGGGAGGTTGGCTACAGTCCCATGGATCTTAAATGTCTGAATAATATGTGCAACTGTAGTCACAGGAACATCTAGCTGCTTGGAAATGGTCTTCTAGCCTTTACCTTTAACATGCTTTCTATAATTTTCTTTCGAATTTCCTGAGACAACTCTTTCCTTCGCTTCCTCTACTCCATGTTGAGTGTGGTACATACCATGTCACCAAACAACACAGTGACTACCTGGAGCCCTATATATAGGCCCACTGACTGATTACAAGATTGTAGACACCTGTGATGCTAATTAGTGGACACACCTTGAATTAACATGTCCCTTTGGTCACATTATTTTCAGTATTTTCTAGGGGTACCATCATTTTTGTCCAGGCCTGTTCCATGAGTTTATTTTTTTTTTAATAATTCTGTTGAAGCATGATTGAAAAGCAATGTCTGACTTTCATTGGTTAACATTCATAGAATTTTTTTTTAATTATTACTTTTGTCAGATTAAAGTTATTTCTGTGACCATTGTGAGTTTTTCTTTCATTGACCGAAGGGTACCAACAATTTTGTCCACATGTGTATATATATTACATACACACACATATAATGTATATATTGTGTATGTGTATGTATATAATATATTTTGGCATCTGCTTTTAGTACAAACTTGTGTTTTTTTTATTTTACTTTTGGGACTAAGAAGCTTCCCTTTTTTTTCAGACAAAAAAAAAGGGAAGCTTCTTGGTGCAAAAAGTAAACTGCTTCTAAAAGCACAGGATGTCCAAGACTTAAGACTCCACAGTATGGCACATCATTTAGTTACCTGACAAGGAGACAGGCTTGTAGAAATCTGTTTATTTTCCTCTAATGAACCGTTTTAATGCATGAAGTTAAAAAATTTTCTAACCCTGATATTCACACACATTGAGGATAGTTAAGCTAATGTTAACACACACCTGGGTTGTAAAGGTCACAGCTATAGTACATGCAAGACAAACCTTATTAGGGAATACATTTTTAATCGGTTAAAATAATAAAACACCCATTAACGATTACTCACTAACACCTCTACTTCTGAGATAACCTGTGCTACATCCATGCATGTTTACGTTCTGGATGTGTGTTTTGGGCCACATTAGGGTAATATGGGTCACAGTTCTGATGGCTGAGCCCTTCTTTCTGCATCTTGCCATTTCCATAGCAATTCTTAGGTTGAGCAATCTTATGTTCTGTGATAAAGCACAAAAAAGTGGTTTACACAGTGCTTACAGATTCTGTCCTTATAATGGGTCTGTGTCTTCCAAATTTAAGACAAAGTCATATTCCTCTGAAAAGAAAAGACAACACCAAAAATCAGGATGTGAGAGACTGCAACCATTATTACCAAAGAAAACATTTTAAAATTATATTTATGTAAACAAGTATTTGGACTGTTTTTGTTATTTAACACACTTCCAGTACATTACTACAAATATACATACTATAATATAATGTGCGTATGAGTACTGTATATGTGTGGACTTAAAATGTACACACACACACACACACACAATGTCTTTGTAAAAAAAAATTATTCATAAGAATAACTTGCCAATTTTAGTCCTATTGTGACATCATATACCGAGAAACCCTCCTCCAGTTAAATACTCAGCTCAACTCCACCCAGTTCTCACCGGCCCTGCTATTCTCTGAGAATTAATCACAGGAACCCTTGGTGGAAGTGAAGGGGATTTGTGAAGAGGAATGGACGACAATTGAAACCATGGTCCTGGCAAGAATGAACTACTTCTTACCACAGATTTCTCGAAGTTTAGGGACAAATTACTGATGCAGTCTTTCTTTCTTAACGCCATGCCAGCTTCTACAGCTATATTCATGGCGAGAGTCAGTTTTTGTTATTCAATATTAAAACTAGATAAGGCGCTCGTTTAAAGTAAATTTTTTCTAAGAACTTTAAAACTAAATTTGGATTTACTTGTAGTGCCTGCAGCAGAGTTGGAGGTTCGAATTTGCATGTTTTTCCCGTGGTGCTTGGTTGGTTTCCTCCCACAGTCTGAATGCATGTGGTGTTGCCAAACTACCTCTAGTATGCATGTGTGGGTGTGTGCTTGTGGCTTGCACCTCATCCAGGTGGTAGCATATCCCACCATCATATCCCACCATCATCATATCCCCTGCAGGCCCCCAACCCCCCAATGCATTGGTTGATGTGCATAAATACAAACATATTGTTTTGTTAACATCTTTAGTCAAAACAAAAGACATCACGTGTGTAAATTTGAAGTGCACTGGATATATAGTAAACAGACTTGCAGCATATTTAACCTTTCTGCACACCAAATTAAAATACCTGAAAGACTTCACATGCATGAAGTGTGTGTGCGCGTGTGTTTGAGTGACCTGTGGTTAAGGGCTGTACTGAAAGCCGAGCTCTGGTGAACAGGGCCATGGTACTGAGCGCTCCTCCACTGGCCTTGTGATCCAAGTGATATTTCTTCAGCTCAGACAGTGGAATGAAGCGCTTGGTCATCCTCTCAAACTGGACATCCACCTACAGTAAACACAAATGTCAATCATATTGTCCATGTGTAAAGAAAGGAGTTGCATTGTGGAAATGTGTTGTATTCTCATTTCTGATTGGTGTTAATTTATTAGTAATAATGTGCTCAATGTGCACATTTTTATGGGATCACCTTATATATGGGTTTGTATTGCAAATATTAATAGATATTTTTAAGTGTGTTAACATTTTTGAAAGAAGCCTCCAGTTTCAGCCCTTTAGACCAATCAGCTGAAATTGTTTTATCTTACATCGAGAAAAAGAGAGAGAGAATGACTGTAGAGCTAATGTTGGTTAATAGGTGCTACAGAAACGAACCTGTTTTTTGTTGTTCTGCAGAGTTAAACACGCCTATAAATGGATAAACAGTCTTGTGCTTTAATAAATAAATAAAAATGAATGTTGATAAAACGCTATAATATAGAAGGAATAAAAATGTGCTGCTGTTGGAAAATAACGAACCTCATTACCCTCAACTTGCCCTGCTTGTCTGACTACCCTGTTTGTCGTTTCCCTAATACCATGTCTCAACCAGATTTATTACTCATAGGGCACTTATATTTCAGAATTCATTTTTTAGGTAAATGTGCTCAAAGGTGCTTTTCAAATAACCTGCCTGATCACTCCATACAAGAAGAAAAAGAAAAAAAAAGAGAGGAGGAGAACAATTTGTATAGTCCCATCTCCAGCTCAATTCCCGGGCCATGTTTTTGGTAAAGTCTCAATTCCTGTGTTCTGATTGGCTAGAAGAATGCACTTCCACAAATGGGTGTGCGGGTATCAGTAGCGCCCATGCAATTATAGATACAAACAGTGTACCTATACACACCGAGCTCCCTAACCCTAATCTACAGCAAGAAATGATGGACCAGATAGTAAAAGGACCTCAGGCACTACAACAATGGACTGTTCTGTCTGCTATGGTCAAGAAAGTGCTTGTGCTCCCAGAAGGCCATCACAGAGACGCCAAGGCGGAGATTCTTCCCGCAGACTATTCAGGGCTCACCCAGAACACCATGCAGAGCTAAACTGATCAGACTTTTTTTTTTTATCAGTGTAGGATTTTGTTTCCTTCACACATCACTCGCCACATTTGCACGCAGCATATTTGTTGCACATTTCTTGTTCTTCTTTTATACATAAAATGAGGACTAACTTACACTTTAGAGCATGAACAATAACAGTGCTGTTATCACACATCAGTTTATTTCATACTTCATGTTTTACTCATACTGTACTGCTACTGTAATACCCACACACCATCTCTTTACCCTTTCATAGTTTTATATTCTTTATATATTTTTAAGTATACAATTACATGTTGCACATTCTGTGTAATTAGGGCCCAAGCACTATAAGGTGCGCAGGACCCTCTTGTTTTCCTAAGGATTATTATTAGGGCCCAAGCTCTACAGGTTGCAAATGTTTACACTCACACACCACACACTAACACACTCAACAAACATTTAGGGCCCAAACTGACATAAGCCCTGTATAGTGTGTGACGTGTGCAGGTGGTGCGGTCCAAGTCTTGACACACTCAAATAACACACAGGTTGTGTGGTGCACCCAGGATAGCGATGGCGAAGGGTGCTTGGGCCCGTCATCGTTGCTTGCAACTACATTTGATATATTTCTATTTTAATTTTATTGTAATTTTCCTGGGTTGTTGTTGTTGGTCTTTCGGCTGCAAGGGGTCACCACAGTGAACCATCCGGTCCACACACAAGCTTGGCACAGGTTTTACGCCAAATGCCCTTCCTGACACAACTCTCCCATTTAAATATCTCATTTTAATGTAATTTTGCAAATTATGTAAATTTGTAGTTTAGTACATTGAATTCCAAATCTTTTAATTAGATTTTTTTTTTTTTACTGGAAACTAAAAATCTTTCTACTCTATCCTATCGTTATGAAGTATTATAATACGGCACCTTCACTTAAAATCCTGTGCCTTCTTCATGAATACAGTAAAACATATTTCATTCAACTGATCTGCATCCACATCATGGGAGCCTACCATACTCCACTTGGGGTTCTCAGGTTTGCTGGAAGGATCAAAGTGCACATCTTTCTTGTCAAACTGTGTATGGTCAACGTATGCTTCCTTTACAATCTGGAACAACAAGGAAACTTGGTTTGTCTTTACAAGACCTATCAAGGTGCAAGTTATATCGGAGGTTTCCACTCTGGTCCTGGAAAACAATGACCTGCATATGTTAGTGTTTTATCAGCAACAAGCACACATGATTTAACAAATCAGCTAATCAACAGTCCTTTCTGAATGGGAGTAGGAGTGATGGAGCAAGGAAAACACTAAAATGAGCAGGGCAGGGGGTTTCTCCAGGACCAAGGTTCAGAACCATGGAACTAGTCTGTATCTTCTGAATTGACACACTCACCTTTATAATACCTGCAATTCCTGGCTCTTTACAGTTGCTGTGGTAAAAGAAAGCATGCTGACCCACCTTCATTTCCCTCATGAAGTTACGAGCCTGAAAGTCAACAACACAGTCATGCTTTATTGAACGCACATCACTTTATAACGAAGTAGTCTTCTCTCTAGTAATCTCTGTCTTTCACAAGGCTTTTACTGATGCTCTAATATAATTTTTTGACAAACGCTCAATGACTTTCCTTCACGGTGTGCCTAGAGGAATGACTTAACGGGGCTTTTAATTAGATAAGCGATCAAGGCTTCATAAGATAATCTTTTCAAATTTGAAAAAAAATTAGGAACAATGCTGTTGTTCTTTTGCCTGCGCCTGTTACAGAGGATCCTATCCACATATTTTGACTTTGGCACCAGTTTTCCAACAGATGCCCTTCCATTAAGGGTGCCCTGCAAACTCAGTGGAAGAAAATGACAGAATGAGATCGTGCTTAACTCCTCGCTACATAATCGTTGGGAAACGTGCCCATACTTTTTCATATGGACGGATTTAAAAGTAGCAATATGGTTAAGTCAAACATTGATTCATTTGGGAACGTCTTCTGCAGGGAGACATTTATTTAGCATTTATACAAAGCCCATTCATCCCAAACCAGGACTTGTGAATTAAGCCGTAAAACCAATTGACATTTACAGTACGGTGGTGAGACTGCAGTAATGAATGATTAATGATGAACGAATGATGATGGCGGTCGAAGTGGCCCCGAGCCCACTGCAGTCTTTCCTGTGAACATTCAGTGAGTGGAACAGTTAAGTGATAACTTGTCACCAACTTGTGGAAGAAACGTATCTGTCTTTAGGAACTGTACGCATCATTCATGTACATTACAGAAACTCGGCTGAGAGTTATCGGCCCATCACCTGTACTGCCAAGACGCCGCTCCAAGCTATTTCCACCTATTTGGACCATTAAAGGAGTTCCTGGGAGGCCAGCATTTCATACGTGAAGCTTCCTTCGGAGAAAACTTTTTACCTTGACTGTGTCCAAGCTCTACTGAAAAGTTTGGATAAGTGTACTAGTGGAACATGGGATTTTATAGATCCTATCCCAGGAAACTTAGGAGTTTCTAAGGCAGGGTACACGCTGGACAATCCATCGCAGGGCGCACACTCACACACACACACACACACACACACTACAAGCAATTTGAGAACGCCAATTGTCCTGACCTGCGTGTCTTTGGACTGTGAGAGGAAATCAGAGGAAAACAGGGGGAACATGCAAATGCCACGCACACAGACCCGAGGTCGGAATCGAACCCTCGACCCTGGAGATGCGAGGCCACAGCGATAACCACTATGCTGCTTCATGATTTTCAGCTTACTTAAAGACAATGAGAAGATGACTCTGCATGATTACAGAAAATTTTATATGGTTTAAGTTGACTGATCACAAGGCTGAGAGTTTTGTGCTATCAGGGTACACAGTTTACACTATGAGCGACATCTCATCTCATTTAATCTCATCATCTTTACCTGATAATTCCGCACTCCGTCCCAGCAGCCTGTTTGATTGGGAAGAGCTTTCAGGTCCTCAATTCCAAACTGCAAACATTCCATTAATTTAGGAAGATGTAACATTACAATACTTAGAAGCATCAATGGATGAAGATGATCAGAAATCAGGATCCTCCTCATGTTTTACCTTCACATCCACTCCATTCTCCATCCTGCTCTCAGGTTCAGACTTCATCAGCCAGTGTGTGTGTGTGAGCTTCTCTGTCTTTTTCACAGATGCTACTCTCTTATTTTTACGCCCTCCCTCACCATCTTCACCATCAGAGGCATCATGGAGTGCTTGACCTGCATGATCACACCATTGCAATCAACATTATAAACATTAAATAACCAACACCCTGCTACTTACTTGGCTCATGAACTCACATGCAGCAGCTCGAGATCTTTTCTTTGGCGCCATGTTTCACACAGGACTGCAAAAATAATATATTACTACAACTTGACTTAAATCTTCTCCCTCGAGTTAACAGAAGTCACTTTAAGTACTGTAGCTATAAAATCAGCTTGCTAACGCGAGTTGCTTCTCAAATGCGCAGAATGCCTTCAGTTTTACATTTAATTACTTTTAAGTATATTGCTTTTTTTCTGCAACACAAAAGCACAAATAACGTGTTACAAAATCACAAAATTAGTGCCCACTATAACAATACTTCAACACAATAACTGTTTTCTATCAAATGTTTTAAAAACATAAAAATTAAAGTGTTTTATGAACAACTATGGCGCATACTTGACGTTCCTAATGCACCATTTATTAGCGACAGAAACAAATAAACGACATTACCCATAACCACCTTGTGTCACCTTAGAATTAGGTTGCCATATCCGAAATATTTGATTATTTCCTCTCCACACCAATTTAATTATCTGAAATGATTTTTTTATAGCAAATATTAATCAATTAATAAACTCCGTTAATTTTTATGAACAGAATAAAATTAATTTTCTTTTTGACAGTGATATAAAATAAAATACAGGTTTTGCTCTTTATTTCCAAAAACAAAGCAAACAGAACAAGACATTTCTTACTGACCATATTCCATTTTATGTCATATTAATGAAGAATCCAATGTAGAAATACTATACTGAAGCTCATTCTCATTCATTCTCTATACCACTTATCCTGTACAGGGTAGTGTGAGCCCCGGAGCCAGTTCCAGGGGACTTGAGGCAGAGTCTGGGACAGCGTGCCAATCCATTACAGGGCACACAAGCAGCAATAGAAAATAAGAAAAGAAACCCTCCACGCACAAGAACAAACTACAAACTCCACAAACACTGACCTGCGTCGGGAATCAAACCCACAACCCTGAAGGTCTTGCAGATGCTAACCACTACACCACAATGCAGCCAAATTTTGGGATGAAACTTCAAAATGGATTGTGGCCAAGACAAGTTGATAAGAGGTGATGAGAGTACAGCACTAATGGCAGTAGTGTAATAGCAAGGTGTATTTATGTAGTATGGCAAGG
This sequence comes from Clarias fuscus, assembly GCA_030347435.1. Lineage (NCBI taxonomy): Eukaryota > Metazoa > Chordata > Actinopteri > Siluriformes > Clariidae > Clarias > Clarias fuscus. Next base: position 11,358,035 of record CM059218.1, read on the forward strand.
CACAAACAAACACACACACACACACACACACCTTACAGGCAATTTGGGAACACGAATTAACCTAATCTGCATCTTTTTGGACTGTGAGAGAAAACCAGAGTACCTGGAGGAACCCTACTAAGCACAGGGTGAACGTGTACAGTAAAATCCATGCACACAGGCCCGAGGCAGGAATCAAAACCTCTAGGTTCGAGTCAACAGTGCTAACCGGTATGCCACTGTGCTGCCCGTGGTAATTTGTAAATTCAAGTAATGTCACTTCCTTGCTTTGCACATTTTGATGAGTGAAGTGGAAGAAAACAGGATATAGATCTAACGGTGTCTGTATATTCATCATTCCAAAGCCAAAACTGCAATAAACTAATTTAAGAGTAGGGGAGGGGTACTTTACACTGTTTACTTCAGTGTAGTTCAGTAGACAATATGTTGTAGTTTTAAGTTGTGGGATTTTGGTGGTTGTTTTTTGTTGTAGACAGGATCTGGGAGTTGAGTCGTGTCAACTGGACTTATTAGGTAGAAACGTTTCAAGTCCAGTTGACATGACTCAGCCCAGATAACCTCGCCTGGATGACTAAGAATCCTCACAGACATATTATAAGCATAGGAATTATAATTTCAAGTTACTTTCAAATTTGTTAATTTCACATTTTGCTTCAAACCATCATCAACTAGCACCATGATCAGTGTTCACTTGTATTGTGTTATACATTACAGTATACTGTAAACGATTTAGGTGTAAAGAGTGTTTTTAATGTCGGTATAGTGGATCAGATTAAGAAAGATTTTTCGTCTCGCTGCTTCTTACGCGTGAATCTGGCAACCCTGAGAGGTAACCCTGATCCTCTGAATCAACATGGCGGCGTGTGTGTGGCGGCTTGTCAGGTCCTGTAACATTAACAGAAGTCGAGGATTAATATTTAACAGAGTGCAGCGAAGAGGAATTGCAGCCTGCATTGATCGTAAGTAAAACTCTCCTGATGTGAAGATTATTTGGGGTGATTGTGGTGCACTTTACCCGGTGTGCAGTGAGAAAGGCCCGTCAGTGATTTTCAGCTTTGGATACATGGGATATTCTTGTATTTACCTGGGTTTGTGTGGAGCTGAGTAACTGACAGTAAGGTTAGATTAGTAAGCATAGTATTTCTGCTCATTTCCTTTTTAGGTATTGGCATAGTGATTGTGACCTCTCTAGAGCATCTCGCATCTTACTCTGCAGAGGTGTAACATGGTGCTCAGGGTTATTCGATGAATTAAACAGTTGAAATCTGCACATACGTAAGGCCGATATTTGTTGCCTTGTATGTATGTCACCCAGAAGCTGTGTGTAAATATAAACAGCTGTGGGTGACCATAGTTACCATTGGTGTTCGACTATTTGGTGAATTATGTAGTACAAGAGAGAGCGGTTTGAATCGCAAAAAAAACAAACACATTTTATAAGTAACTATTATACATTTCTGCGCCTTTGCAAGCGCACTTTCAAATCTGCATGTAACGCGAAAGCGTACACAAAAAAATGTAAAGAAAATGAGAGAAAAGTCGTGTGTTGTTATTTGTTTCCGGGGACGTAACCGGACACGCCTCCCTGCCTCAACCAATCAGCGTTCAGGACAGAACCGACCATACACATGACGCACTGTTTTTTTTGCGCACTAGTACAAACAAGGTTAAACAGGTTTATGCTAGTTAATGAATTTTATACAGCTAATCCAATTTTAATAAAAGTGAAAATAAAGAAAAATACACTTTCCACTTGACACCCAGTGCTTAATTTTTGAGGAACATTTATAAGAAGAAACATAACTCCCCTCCTAAAAAGCCTGAGTCAGTTTGACCTCAAAGTCATAAATGGTTGAAAAGAGTACATGAAAACAGACAGGTCATGGTAAATACACACACAAAAAATAACTCAATCCCCTTCTATAACACAGCTGTTGCACAATTGCAATTTTTTTATTTGTCAAAAAAAAAAGAAGATACACCATACTTTGTTTGCAGCTACACATACATGAAATAACTATCACTTATGTTATTTATTATATTTTCAACTCCTTAATGAATATTTGTTCTGATCCTTACCTTGTGGACAGGGCTGGGCTTGCATGACATTATCCACTGTATAACTGTTATATACTGCTGTATTCCCGCATTCCTACATTCTAATATAATGCAAAGTTATTTTATTTAAACTGTTTTATATCCCTAAAATCAATCTAAAAATTATTTGTCTTTTCTAGCTTCAGTAGGTCTCACAGATGAACAAAAAGAATTCCAGAAAGTGGCGTTTGATTTTGCTGCCAACGAAATGGCACCCCATATGGCACAATGGGACGAGAAAGTAAGAGACGTTTTTTTATTTTTTATTTTTATTTTTATTTTTTACAAACAATCACACACACACACACACATACTGTATATACAGTGTGTGTCATGAAACCGATGTCATAACAGGAATCTTTTTCTGAAGGAAATCTTTCCTGTGGAGACCATGAGAAAAGCAGCCCAGCTTGGGTTTGGAGGAATTTACGTAAAGCCAGATTTTGGGGGCTCAGGACTGTCTCGTCTGGACACGTCCATCATCTTTGAAGCTTTGTCTACTGGCTGCGCGAGCACCACAGCTTATATCAGCATTCACAAGTCAGTATGAACATTAAAATTTATTTCTAGTGCTTACTATTTAATGCTGCAGATTATTCTCAGTAAACAGTCCAAATGGAACTTTAGGGTCGTGTCTCAAAGTGCAGTAAAAAGACTCAAAAGTACACCACTGGTGTCCTTACAAGCTATTTAGTAGAGCAATATGCAGGTTGCAGCTCATGTAATTGAGACTCTGAGAATATACAGTAAAGCCTTGATCCCACCCTCATTTCTTCATAATTTGCTTACAAAGAACCAGACTTTCTTGTATTTTCACTGTAGTCTTAAAGAATAGTTCTCCAGTCTTCCTGAAGGACATTTTTGGCTCTCATTTTCTATCCAGTCCCTGTACCTGAGCAGTTTTCCCTGTACCAGAGAAACGTTTTTTGTTTATTAAGCCTAATTTAAGGCATGATGCAGTGAGAAACATGTGCAGATAATGACAGATGATCAGTATGATTGATTGAGTGGTTGGAACAGACGAGATGGGAGGTTGTTACATAAACCAATTATTAAATGTTATCTTTAGGTACTTTGTTAGCAGTAAAAAAAAAAAAAACTTTCATATTTCTTTAATTTAATGTATTAAATTTTATTACATTTTGTATGAGGGAATGAGGGTCCCTCAAGGTTTTTACACAGTACTGTAATTATATGCTGCATTCCCTCATTATTGCAAAAATCTTCAGAGAATAAATCATTTTTTATTCTAATCATTGACTATGTGTATTGGCTGTTCCTTATTTGTGTAAGCTGAATGCAGGGATGTTGTGTGTGTGTTGCAGCATGTGCGCCTGGATGATTGACACATTTGGTAATAATGAACAGAGAGAGAAGTACTGTCCTGATCTGTGCACCATGGAGAAGTTTGCTTCATACTGTCTGACTGAGCCTGGTATGACCCAGAAGTGTTGATCTATATTTATAGTTAAAATAAAATAAAAAATTAATAAAAACTGTATGCATGTGCAGTGATAAGAGAATCACAAATGGTTAAAGATAATAATATCCCCAAAATGATAATTTGTATTAATAATATGCAGTTTTAATTGAATTCCTGATGGTTGAAAATGATCACCTTGACAATTACATTTTAAAAAGATATCTGGTTGTTAAATTCCCTCAAATGCATCACTCATCTTATGTAAAAATGGAAAGTTGAAGCTAAACACTATGATACAGCTGTAACTATGACTTTTCTTCTTAAAGAGTGGAAATTACTTTGGACTAATCTGTTAATGCAATTTTTATACTAAAGTGATTTAAACTATGAAAAGAATGATTTCCTGTCTCTCTTTAAAGGAAGTGGAAGTGATGCAGCATCGCTGTTAACCAGTGCAAAGCTACAAGGAGACCATTACATTCTGAACGGCTCCAAGGTACTGAGCCCAGCCTCACAAGGTCATCATGAACAATAATGGTGGGAGTGTGTATTTATTTATTTTTTAAAAGCTGTTCATACTGTTCATGTGTGTTTGTGTCAGGCCTTCATCAGTGGTGGAGGAGATACCGATGTGTATGTAGTGATGTGTCGTACTGGTGGGCAGGGCCCCAAAGGTATCTCCTGTCTGGTGGTGGAGAAGGGAACTCCGGGACTCAGTTTTGGTAAAAAGGAGAAGAAGGTATGACGTATTCCTCTGTATTGGAATTCCTTCTCTGTTGTCTTATTTGAATTGCTGAAAGATGTAGGTTTTTATTGATCGTGTCATCTAATGTTCTTGTACTCCTATCAGTCTTGTCCTATGTAAAATGGAAGTTATTTGAGTCCACTGATGGAATAGTGCTTCATCCACTGAATGCTCCACTGATGTAATTGTTGCATTGTTGATACAAATCAGTATTTCCTTTTCTAGGATTTGGCAGTGTTGGCCCACTGTAATTGTTACACAGCTGAGCCACTAGAGGGCAGTAATATGACACTCAATCCACCTGCTTGTGTTCTTTAGGTCGGTTGGAACTCACAACCAACGAGAGCGGTAATCTTTGAAGACTGTGCGGTGCCGGTGACTAATCGGCTCGGAGCAGAGGGACAGGGCTTCAGCATCGCCATGCTTGGACTCAATGGGGGCAGAATTAATATTGGTGAGATATGGTGTAGTGGTTAGCACTGTCGCCTTGCACCTCGAGGGTCCGGGATCGATTCCCGTCTCTGTGTGCATGGAGTTTCCATGTTCTCCCCGTGCTTGTTGGGTTTCCTCTGGGTACTCTGGTTTCCTTCCACAGTCCAAAGACATGTAGATTAGGCTGACTGGCATTCCCAAATTGCCCGTAGTGTGAGAGTGAGTGAGATAACCGAAAACAAGCTGTTAAACTACACTCACATAAAGGATTATTAGGAACACCATACTAATACTGTGTTTGACCCCCTTTTGCCTTCAGAATTGCCTTAATCCTGCCCCCTCCATCAGGATCATCATTCATGGATGGTCTTCTTTTAAATGTTTGCACTATTTAAATGTTTTACTGCAGGTTACTGCAGAGTCTTGGTTTGTGTAAGTGTCAATCAGTTTTATGCCTTCATCCACGAGAAAGTTGACCCCAAACCTGGTTTTACTTGAACGCCCCTCATGTACAGTATACATATGTCTAGAAAGTGATGTTTTTAAGAACCTACACAAAAAAAATGTATGCATTTTTTCATCTGACATCAAATAAGTTATGCTTATGTTGCTGTGTTTTATGTATGACCTCAGGAAAGGATTTTAGCTGAACTGTGCAGTTCTTGTTACACTCTTTTTCTTTTCAAACTGCGTGGGTCCAATTGCTCAAGCATCTGCTCCCAGGCAGACTTCCAACTCTTCCAGACTATTAAGTTTAAGACTTTTTTTTTTTTTGTCAAAAGTCAAATATTGCACTGCCCTAAAAACTTCAATTTTATATATATATATATATATATATATATATATATATATTATATAATATATATATTTTTAAGTCCGGGGTTTGTTTTCCCCAAAGAGTGCTAATCCCTCTGGGATTGAGTGTATGAGAATACTGTATATGCACCATTAGTGTTTATATCAAATGCATGTAACGTTGTTCTGCAGTTGTACAAATGCTGCAAATCTGTATCTGTTAAGTATGTAGTAGGTTTGAACAAAGTCAGTTCTGAGCATCCACTTAAATATTAACGTTTAACTTGTGCTGAATTCACAGCTTCCTGCTCTCTAGGAGCCGCTCACGCATCTGTCGTGCTGGCTCGAGATCACATGCGTGTGCGCAAACAATTTGGGGAACCTCTAGCAAACAGCCAGGTGAAAAGTCTTTGTGTGAATTTTTACGTGAAAAGATGTGTCGTACAATCTGTAATGACTGTACTCGCTTGTGTTCTGCATCCAGTTCCTACAGTTTAAACTGGCTGAAATGGCCACGAAGCTGGTAGCATCCCGGCTGCTGGTGCGTCAGGCGGCAGTCGCTCTGCAAGAGAACAGACCAGACGCAGTGACACTCTGCTCCATGGCAAAACTCTTCGCCACTGATGAATGCTTTGCTGTAAGTGCGTGATGAGAATGGATGGCAATTAAAAAAAAAAAGATTTTAGTGTCAGTCAGAAAAAAATTGGGAGGAAAAATTGAGGAAAAGAAATCGAGACCAGGTGACTCATATTTCCAGTGCCATAATACGGAAAGGGAAAGCTCCGAGTACAAACTGAATGTCTTTATATTTTAGGCCAAGCTGAAAGCGCGTGTATGCTTCTTCCTTTATTTTTTTTAGCGGTTGGCAGCTAGCTTTTAGGTGCAGTACTCACACTCACTAGACTGGATCGGTATTTGCGCGGAAAAGGATGAAGCTTTTAGGAGCATTGCTAAATCGGCAACGCTGAAGTCAAATTTTGCGAGATCTCACGAAATGGTTGCAAAATCTCGCAAACAAAATTTTTTTTTCCTAGCTTAATTTTTTTTTACCCATATCCTGTTAGCCTATTTATTAATTTTTTGCCTCACATTTTTTTTCAAGGTGGAATTTTTTTCCTCCAACGATTATTATTTTTTCGCCCATGTCCCTTTAGGGGCTCAGTAGAATAGTAACTCCAAACATTAAAAAAATATATATTTCAAGAACATTGATAGATAACTTGATGCCAACTTGAGAAGGGAGGGATCTGTCTGTGGGAACTGTACACACATTTACTAACACGAACACTCCACATTACAAGACATTGGCTGTAATATTTCCTCACATCCCCTGAACAGTCCTGATGTAGTGGCAGCTCAGTATGTTAGGGCTCTGAGAAGGTAGGTGGCTCAAGCCCTTGCTCTGCCAGGCTGCCACTGTTGGGGCCCTTGAGCAAGGCCCTTAATCCTTGTCTGCTCCAAGAATGCCATAGAATGCCTTACCCTGACCTCAGCCTCCTAACAAAGCTGGGATATCTGAAGAATAAAGAATTTCACTGTGCAGTAACGTATATGTGACAAATGACAAATCTTAACCTAGAAATCCGAATTCCTTTAAACTTTTTGGAACTTGTTTGATTTGAATACTTTATTTCGAACATGAAACAATAACACAAACAAAATATAATAAACTTGTTTTTGAGATACATGAGAATCGTTTACATTCAGTGGAAGAATGTAAACATTCAGTGGAAGAGGGGCAATGGTAGCTCAGTGGGCTAAGGCACTGAGTTACTGATCGGAAGATCGGGGGTTCGATTCCCAGCTCAGCCAGGTTGCCATTGTTGGGCCCTTGAGCAAGGCCCTAACCCTAACTGCTCCAGGGGCGCTGTACCATGGCTGACCCTGCGCTCTGACCCCAGTTACACTGGGATATGCGAAGAAGGAATTTCACTGTGCTGTAATGTATATGTGACAAAATAAAGGCTTTAGTTATCATTACTATACTTTATAGAGTAGAAAATGTTTCACCATGTAAAGGGTTTTTCCAACCTGAAAAAAAAAAAAAAGGAAAAGTGTTTATACAGAAGCCTTGCAGCTGTGTGTTAACGGGAAGGCTTCACACTTCAAATTTTTGGATATGTCAGGTAGAACAAAAAGTTATAATTACAGTGGAACCTTGGATTATGAGCATAATTCGTTTCATTATTTCCCATAAGAAATAATGAAAACTCAAATTATTCGTTCCACAGCCCAAAAAAATAAATACATAAAAATAATTGATACAATATATAAAGTAAAAATAAAACAGATTAACCTGCACTTTACCTTAAAAAAAAAAAAAATGCCGACAGATAAGTGTTTCCGTTTGTGCGGGCAGGCGCCGTGTATTTGTGTGTGGAATTAGCCCCTTCCCTCGCGTCATCTTACACAGTAAAACTCCTCCTCCCTCCCCTCACCTCGCTTTTTAAGTTTCACAACAAATACACACACAACGGAAGCACTGTTTTAACAGGGAAAAATGAAATCTGCCTAATGACACTCGCGTGAGCGCATACTAATGGAATCACTGCTGTAAAGTAAAAAACTTTAGCACCTTACATTTGAAAAGAATCCCGACAGAGCTGAGTTTCTGTGTGAAGAAAGCGTGTCTGCGTGTGTGAAGCCGAGAGAGTGTGTGTGTCCGTGTGTGTGTCGGTGTCAAATTACGCGCGTGCACAGGCGGTAGAGTGTGTGTGTCGGTGTCAAATTACACATATGAGACAAGATGAAACGGAGTGGGAGACGTTGATTATACCAGTAAGAGACGAGCACTAAGACCCAGGGGAGCAGGGGAGACGATTACCCACAATTCCGCAGGGCAAGAGAGCGAAAAATCAATGGCTCAGTTGTGATCACTTGCCGCTCGGTGTCAAAATAAAAGTCGCTGGCGTGAAACATGATACTCGGCACTCGTAAACTAATACTTGCTCGGTTTCCAATTAAAAAATTATAAAAAATCTTTGCTCGGTTTGCGGAACACTCGTAAGCCACGTTACTCGCTATCCGAGGTTCCACTGTACTTTTATAAAGGGTACATTTTCCCATTACCAGAATACGGGAATAAAGTTGCAGAAATGTAAACCTCTTAGAATGAGCAAATTTATTGTTATTGGTCATAGAAACGATCGAAAACTACAATAAAAACACGTGATCATGTGTATCTGTGATATTTATTTGCCTATACATGTTTATTGAAAAAAAAAAACAGCAAAACAAATAATGACTAAAATGTTCGGAGCTTTAAAGGTTACATACTGAACAGAATGCAAGCGTTCAATGTGATGTCACTGATTTTTACATGATGTTTTTATGTTATGTTTTCCCTCCTGCGCATTCAGATATGTAACCAGGCCCTGCAGATGCACGGAGGATATGGCTACCTCAAGGACTACGCAGTACAACAGTTTGTCCGTGATATCCGAGTACATCAGATATTAGAAGGCAAGTCCATACACAAACAGCTTAGAATGAGTGAGAGAATGAGTGTTTGTGTATCTCTGTATATATGTACAGTTTGTGTGTGTGTGTGAGGGGATGGTTGAATGGATCACTATTTATTTACTTATTTTTCAAAAGTGAGTCAAAAATTATCCACACTCTGGCTGTAGAAATTATTTGAATCAACTTCTAGAAAAAAACATATATTATTTTTTACAAGAGGAATGTGATGGAACAAGATCAGGTCTATAGGGAGGATACTGTAGCACCACAAAACAAAGTTTTTCCAACAATGTTCCTTGAGAATCCAAGAAGATTGTAAGCATCAATTGTCCAACTGAATTGTCCTACTTTTTCTTGGTAGGCGATCGAGGATGTTTCCATTCCTACCATATGCCGTTTACTCTCAGGCTTGTAGTGACAAATTCATTTCTCATCATCAGTATTGATTCTCTTTAAGAAACTTTCACCTTCCTTTGCAGATGTGTTTCGTCATCAGGTATACCCTCATACCACAAAAAAATAAATGGAGCATACATTTTTGCTCGCACCGTGTCAGTTTACAACTGAATCACATCTGCCCAGTAATGAATGGGCCTTAGGGATAGTGGCCTTGAACGGAGCGTGTTTTGATATAACTGGAGTGCGGATAATTTTTTACTCCTCCTTGTAATTGAGGATACTGTATATTTCTTTGGGCTCATAGTTAAATACTGTAAACCCTCCTGACTCTTTCTTTTAGGAACCAATGAAGTGATGAGGATGATCATTTCCAGAAATTTACTGACGGAGTCTTGATCACAAAACCGGGACTTCAAGCTCATCACAGACTTTGTTACAACAGAAGCGACTAATCAGTTATGAATGACACACAATGAGAAGCTAGTCAGAATCACACACTTTGAAGTTAGAATTGTCTAAATAGTGTTTTGCTCCATATTCCTGATTTCCTGCCCTGCTTTATTATGACATGCTGCATAGGAAACACACTTCGAATAGAGAAAATCATGTTCAACTACACTGCCGTATAGTTGATATACGTATACTATACCTGTTATCTGTGTTACAGTGGTTTTGAGTATTCTAAAAACTGGTTTTCTACATCATGTGTCTCACCAGCGATGTGCAAAAAACTTTTAAATACACTATATTTCATCACTTTTTGAGTGGTGTAGTTACACTTTGTGTAAAAGTAGGGTCAAACCTTAATAACTGTGTATTGGTGAATTGCTGCTGATTCGTTGCTCAAGAATTAAAGTGAACTGTTCGACCTATTAATAAACAGAGATGATAGAATAAGCCTTGTGTAATGCCTGTGCATTGTAACGTTTGATTGTCTCTTTGGGTAAATACAGTATATTGCATCTTTTTTCATAGTTCTACTGCCCATGTGTCTTCAAAATTCTCCAACTACAGTATGTGTAAATTGTCCCAAAAAATGTGCATGTTTTGTGTTCATCTATAAACACATCCATGCCTCAATGCGTGAAAACAATTCAAGTAACGGACCACGTTAGCCTTTTTGAATCATTCTTCATTTCATTAAGTATTTATTCTGGTCATGATTGAGGTTCATATCTGTTCATATCATATCTGTTGGCTGTTTCTTGAATACTGGGAATGAGGCAGGAATACACATATTAGATAGAACAGCTGTCCATTCCATTGCGCCATCACACTCTGTATAAAAAGAATTGGAAAAAACTTCTGTGATGCCACCCATAGGTTTTCTAAGGAGAGGTTTTAAAGCTCAGCAGTGGGAGAGAGCTCTGTCCATTGCCATTTTGTCAGGGGGTTGATTACTCAACCCAAACCCTGGTTAACCTGAATGGGTGGCTAACAAATGTATATGCTAAGGTCACATTGCATTTTATTATGCATTATGATGGTGAGGTGAAGCCTTATTTAGGTGTCGAGGTTTCTCGGCCAATTGTTTCGCCAAAAGCTTAATTGAAGATTCATTTAAGGGCTCATTGCCATCTAGTGAACAAATTTTGTGTAGCAACTACATCACAACATCGTAAGCTAGAAGATTTTGTGTGCATTTTCCTCCTTCATATTATTATATACAGTAAGAAGTAAACTAAACAAAACTTTGCAAAAACTACAAACAATTGATTAAGGGAACTCTCAGGCAACTGATGTATACCTCGACGCGAAGCTTCATTTGATCACACCCCTTCTGCTAGATACAAGCTTCTGTCATCGTAACATCACTATATTTTATTGAACACTTTTATCCATACCATAATGTAATTTTAACTTATGTGTTACATAAAATTTCACCCCTGTACATTTGTCATGAATGGATTGACTCACTTTAAATTCAAGGAAATGCGCGTTTTAACACTCACTTTGGCCTCATTTTTCAGAATTGGTGGTTGCGTATTGGAAACCATACACACATTCATATACATGATAATACCTAAAGACAATATAATATAGGCAGTCCATGTACTGGTATGTTTTTGGGAAATTGTAGAACTCAGAAATAGTTTATATAAACACTGTGGAGAATCTGGTAAACTCCACATGAACTACAAAACCATAAGTAATCAAGACACTGCAAGTCTATTTAAGTCTAAACTTTTAATAATACAGTGCTGTGAGCCACCCCTCATTTGTTCATATTAAATTACATAAAGTTATGTAGATTAAATGAAAGATAAGAGAACAAATGTTCTATTATAAAGAAGCAATTTAAAAAAATGGTCGTTTATGTTACAGCCTCAGCAGCAACCTCATTTAACTTCTCGTCTGATCCAAACACAGCATTCAGCATCACCTGCTACAGTACTAATCACTGGCCTGATCATTTATTTTCATCTGCACCTGTTTCTTACTGGTTCATGCCGTGGTTTAAATGCTTGACTGATTCATGGGTCACTGTGTGCCTTAACAAACAAAAACTTTCATCTAAAACTGGTCAGGTACAGGGACTGGACTAAAATGAGAGACAAAAAGTCCTTCAGGATGCTTGGAGAACTATTCCTCAAATCTACATTAAAAATACAAGCAAGTCCGCTTCTTTGGAACCAAAATATTAAGAAATGGGTGGGGCCCTCAAGACTTTAGCAAAAGTGAAAAAAGAATTTTTAGATAGGATCATGTAACACCATTTCTCATAATACTTAATGCTTCTCATCTCCAGATGCATGCTTCATTTTTTTTGTAAATACTGTATGCATACACTTTTATATTTTTATCATAAAAACACATTTGCAAAATATAATTTCATGCCAACAACTTGCCAATTTATATTTCACATGAAAACACAGCAAACTGAAAAAGTGTATTATTCTAAAATGCAAAATTGTTAAGATGTTGCAACATGAATTTAACATCATTACCCTTTGCAATTTTGCATCCTCTTGTCTTGAGATCTCAGTTTTGTGGTGATTATATAAATCCCCTAGAGGAAACATCTAAAATTACATTGGGTGCATTTTGCAAACCGAGTTACACCCAGGAACCAGCCACTCAGACATCCTAATGGCAGCAGATTCCAACCTGTGTGCTGATTCAGCATGTTAAGACCTCCTGGATGCTGAGGAAGAAAATCCTTAAAAGAACAATAGAGCCCTTTATATGACATCACACTATAAGAGCATCAGCAATATCAGTGCTATGAAGTCATAGCGCTGAGTCATAGTGCTTGGGCCCTAAAAATGGCCATTTTGGGGCACATATAAAATCATCTCTCCAAAAAGGCTGAAGTTAGCAACTTGAAATTGTTAGGGAGGGTAACACAGCATTACAAATTCCAGCGTACGTTCAGAGATGACATCATCACAAATAACCTGTGTGACCCTAAGAATTGCAGGCAAAGAAAATAGCTTTTGAATTGTTTTGCGATTCTGTAAGTATCAATAGACACCTTCATTTCTATTTACTGACCACAAACCTGTTTGATATTGACTCACATGTCTGTGGCTTATGAATTTATAAATGTATATAAAGCCAGTTCAAAAACTGAGAGTAAATACCACAAGAAAATAAACAAAAAGTTTCTTTTAGTACTTCCTGCGTCCTGTCCCCTTTAGTAATTTATTTCTTTCACACTGTGGATTTTATTTACATTTTTTCCAAGTGCAACTTTACAAGAGTATTTTTTGTGTCCTATACCAATGTATAAAGTTTTGGTACTCCATATACTTCCCCCAAACTCCAGAATGGCAAACTGGAGTTTTTTAAATTTTTTTATAGTTATATCATTTAAAATGACCAAAAACAACACAAAGTACAAAAAAATATTACAAAACACTTAACTGATGCATATGATGTACAATACGTCATTTGCATGTACAATCATGAGAAAAAGTCCATCTTTATACCAGTGGGCTGAAGTGAGAGACTCTGAGCTGTGGACTCTGATCAGCATCAAAATGAGCAGAAAGCAGAGGACCTTTAGATTGACGCTTCCCTGACGAACCAACATTCTTCCTACTGAGGAATAATAAAAAAGAAATAAGAATTAAGCAATAATCAATTAGTTTTTTCGCCAATTTTTAAACACATACCTCAGTTTGTTCTTTGTGCCGCTGTGATCTCTTTTCTTGTAGCAGAAGAAGAAATAGACAGCCGCTGCTGTGATGAGTAGGACTAAGAGAAAAACTCCCATCAGCGCTCCTGCAACTGCTACTGTGGTGCTCCCGTCTGTTAAACAGCAATGCTCTTATATAGCTACGAGAGTTGAAACAAATTTTTACTGATAATATGTCATGTCCTACTCACGTGCCACTTTCAGAGCGATGCTGCACGCAGCCTGACCCTGATCATTGGAAGCTCTGCATGTGTATGTTCCAGTAAAGTCAACAGAGAGGTTGGACAAGAGCAGAGAACCAGTGCGCTGATCTGCAGCAAAGGAAACATTTACCTGTACCCTGGTAGTTACTCTTATTTAACTGTCACAGACTTCCAGCTCTGTTACTGTAGAGTGCATATCAGTCTCATTAAATAAAAGCAGTTGTTTCATTTTCTATTAGAGCATCCCTGATAACAGTGTCTGCGCAAAGGTTAATGCTAATGGGCTCATTAGTGTTTCTATAGCAACAGCTCATTGACAAGGATTTACATGGTGGATGAGATTAAGAATCTAAAAAGAAACTTTTTTGTTTACAGAAAAATGTCTAATCATTGATATGGTGAAGTTTTCTGTAAGGAGCTATTAATTTAACATTTATGGAAGTGCACAATGGTACTATGATGAGCTGTGTAATGTTCTTTTATATAAAGCTATGGCCAGAAGAAACGCACAATTTAAAAAACGCTTCAATTTATTGTGATGCAAGCAGACATTGCTAGGCATACCGTTTCCAGGCTATGGAACTATGTGCTAAAAGAGATGATTGTAGATATTTCACAACAATAAGTGTTTCTTGTAGATGGATAAAAGTTACAGAATGACATGTCCTTTAATAAATAAAATTACTATGGGACATGTTGTACAGTAACTGGAAAATAATCAACTATTTTCCTAACAGCATGGAAAATGTTAAAATTTCAAAATGTAAATTTTTTTGAAAGATGTGCTCAGTGGAAAAGAGTATGTGGACACCTGACTATCACAACTAAATGTGTTGTTGAGCATGCCATTCCCTGCCATATGGAGGTGGTCACCTCTTCGTTTCATAACCACTGTGACACAAAGAGCTTCCTCATCAGACCACCCCATGGCAATCCCGCTCATATTTTATGAATTATCTTTTTTTATTGTTTCATTTCCTTTTTTCTTTATTTAAGTTCTGTATTTTCTTCTCTTTGTTGCTTGGTGTTGTCATTTTCATAAATAACCTTGCTATCGGTTCGATTTTTCTAGTTTTGTTTCTGCTTCAGTCTTGTTTTCTGTTTTTGTTGTTGTTTGTTAAAGCTACAAATTCCTGATCTTGTATACTGTATGTCACCCTTTGGATTCTGTGACAGAATACTTAATTTAAATATGGATGTAGCAGAAAACATCCATAATAGAGTATAAAGTAAGCTATTCTGAGAATACAAGTTACCGCTTGTAGAGCTGAACTAGTCTGCTCTGGACCAATTCACAGCTGGATTTTTTTTGGGTGGAGAACAAACCAAAACATGGACAAGCAACCATACAACCACGGTCCTGGTAGAAGATATATTGCATATACATCCTTGCATGTTTTTTTTTTTTTATTCAGGGAACACTATTCTTATTCGGTGTATACACTAGAGTGCACATTTTTACATTGTCCTATAAAAATGAAATAAAGGCTGATGGCTGATGTGTGATTGACTTGAACCTGATATCTGGATTGTAATGTCAGATAAATTAAAAAACTCTTTTATTTTTAGAACACTAGTACACTAGTGCTGGGATGGGAAATGGGGTGGCAAAACTTTTTCTTAGGGTGGCAAATGCCACCCTGTGCCACCCCGTTAGATCCGCCCCTGCAGGTGACTTTTTCCGCTATGAGGTCTAATAATAGAATTCGCCCAATTTAACATACACGTTGTCAATTTTTGTGGCTACTGTTTTTCTGTGTCATTGTTTTGGGATGATGTCAGCACTCAAACTTTTTTGGGGTTGCAGCAAGGAGGACAGCACTTGATTTCATTGCACTTGTGTAACGACAATAAAGATTCTAACCTTAACAAAATTACAGACTAATTATTCAGCTGGCCAACCTGCTTAACTCTTTCTAGACTAAAATTATCAGGCTGTATTACAGCTTAACAATTGGGGCATTGGTGGCTCAGTGGTAGGTTTCTTGTCTGCCATGTGGAATGTCTGGGTTCAATTCCCACCAAATGCCAAAACCCCAGCCGCTAGATGTAGTGCCGGTTCCCAGCCTAGATATAATTGGAGGGCTGCACCAGCAAGGGCTGTGCCAAGTTGTGTGCATATTGGATGGTCTGCTGTGGAGGCCCCTTGATGGGAGCAGCCAAAGTCCAACTACAGATTAACAATGAATAGGGTCTTTTTGGTGGTGGTTCTCATGGGAGATTTGATAATCCTCACAATATAAAAGGTGACTTGAAAGTCTTCAGTAAATTCCTGAACCTGTTTAATGTTTGCTGAGCAAACAACTGTGCTCCAGCTCCAAAACCTTATCTCAGACTAAGGGTTGGGTTCAACTGCAGAATGGTGCAGTGTTAATCCCTGACAATCAAAGCTGTACATACCTGTTATTGTACATACCTGCTATAATGCTGTTGGTGGGCAGAGGAGCTGTGTTTGTATCTCGGGTCCAGGAATAGATAGGCATAGGAACCCCCTGGGAGCTGTGGCATGTAAGAGTGACATCATTCCCCACATAAGTACGGCCATTTAGCTCACATACAGGTATGGATGGGGCCACTGAATAGGAAAAAGAAGTGTCCATATTAGTAATGGTATAAGTGAATAACATTTCATCACTTTAATTTGTTGCTTTGCATCCATTTATGCATCTATTTAATTCACATAGTTATGATTCCAACAGAATGACTAACAGAAATGTTCATAAAATGCTCCCCAGTGTTATTATTAGTTTGATTTATAGGCTTGGATGTTTTCATACCCAGCACAGTTAAGTTGATGAGACCTTGCCCACTTCCGGACCAGTCGTCTGGATTAGTAACATCACATATATACAGTCCGCTGTCACTGGGTTGGACGCTGAGGATCTTCACAGAGGCGACACCAGAAACTGGAGGATTCTGCACTAAAGCTACTCTGCTCTCCCAAGAGTTCACCCAGTATAGTTTCCCATTGTAGTACAAGACCTGTACAAAAGGAGTCAGGACACAAAGCACATGTTTTTATTTCTTCCTCCTATACAACAGCAATTTGACATTTTGTTTTTTACAATTAATTATAGATGACACTTCATACATTTAAGTTGACAATAATTGGGCTAAATGGGATTTACTGTGGAGCTGGAATTAATGATAGAGCTGCTTTTACAGGAAATTAATCTGGCAATCAGAATATAGAGTTCAACATCTCTGGTACAATAAGAAAATTATGGTGTGGTGCAAAATGGTTTTAATAAATTATGTTTTAAACAGAAGTCATCTGAAGTATTTGTGGAAACACATACTCCCACATGGACATCATTCTTACCCACATCGATCGATCCATCGATCCATCCCAAACTTATAAACAATTGGCCTTGAGCAAGAAGCGATATAAGACCTAACCTATCTTGTGTTTACCTATTAATGACTGGGATTCTCCACTGTTTTCTTGTTTTTAATCCTCTCTTAGGTTAGAGAAAACTTTACATGTGGTCTAGATTAAGATAGGAAAAAAATTGCATACAGCGCAAATTGTTTGTCCGATACATGGAAACATGGTTTTAAAATTGAGAAACATGTTCATAAAAAATCTATAATACAGTAAAATCCATCCATTCATCTCTGCCTCTAGTAGTTGCACTACTACTCTGCCTGTCGTGCAACTAGGCACCGCGGAGGACAGTGGTGACTATTGTATTTATTCTCATAATTTACGACCATGCTAGGACCTCCATTGAACATTCACATGCACACACTTAGGGAACGACAATTAGCCTAATCTGCGTGTCTTTGGACTGTGGAAGGAAACCGGAGAACCCGGAGGAAACCCTCCAAGCCAGGGGAGAACATGCGGGATGAACACCATGCACACAGACCTGATGCGGGAATCGAACCCAGGACCTGAAGGTGCCAACAGCACTATGAAACATTGAACACCACAATCCTGTTCAACCGTTAGTAAAAACCCTTTTTAAAAGCTCTAACATAGGTGCATACGGTAATGCCCTCAAGCCATCAGACCTTTTTTTTTGTATTTCTTGAATTGTTTGTCCCTTGTTTGACATCACATTCACAGCATCAGCCATGGCTGCATTTTTGATTTACCTTTTACAACAGTGCTCATGTGGAAGATCAAATCTTTAATTTGTTTAGTTTTATTTTAAGTACTTCGATTTCACTACTCTACTGTAGTTCTTACTTTTATTACTATTACTAACAGTTTTCAGTGGCATTTCTCCAATTCCTGTGGATGATTTCTGTGTGGCACAACATGCACTTGCCCTGAAATGGTGTTGATGGGAGTTAATTACATGCTAATGACATGCATCTCTAATTTAAGATGAAGAGTGTTTATTAATTCAGCTCACCTGCTTAAGAGCAGATTGGGATGGTTAAGACTGTTTGGTGCATCCGGCATCAAATTAAGAGAAAATGATAAGAAAATCTCAGAGAAATGTTGGTCAGAGCTGCTGTTATAGAACATGGAGCAACTCCTGGCCAATCAGAATCAAAAACTTCACAGGCTCTTTAAGGCTTTTTAATATAATGCCACGGTTTACGAAAAGAAGGTTTGTATAGATACTCACCCTCGTTGCTTGAACAGCAGGAGTCCCGGGAGCTGCATAACGCCACTCCAGAGTGAAGCCCTGTGAAGCGTGTGTGCTGTAGCTGCAGGAGAGCTCGGCTGCTGATCCGGATTGGGCAAACACGGAACTTTTCACCACAACCGAATCCCAGGACCATGCTTCATCTGGACAAACAGAAGACTGTTTTTGATGTGACTTAGCTATAACAGTTCATAAAAATACCATGATATTAATCAACACATCTCAGATAATTAAATCTAATGCTGTTTTATATATAACAGGGTGAGCAGAGAGCATCCTTAAAATTCCCCTGGCACAGAATACATAGATACTGTAAGTTCTGGCTCATAAATAAATGTTTAATAAACATCTCCTTACATTATTACTCCTTATGAGTACAAATTCCTTGCTTCCTGTTATGGTTCATTGTTGCCTTAAGAAAACACATGCATGTTTTTATTTCATCCATTTTCCATACAGCTTATCCTGTGTAGGGGTGCAGGGGTCCTGGATCTGATCTCAGGGAACTCAGTGCACAAAGCAGTGGAACCCATAAATGCAGTGCCAACCCATCACAGGGCACACAAACACACACTCAAACACTCGATCATACACTCTGGCCAATTTGAAAGCACAAATCAGCTTACACTACAAGTCTTCGGAGTGTGGGTGAAACTGGAGTACCTGGGAGAAACCCACAAAATATAGAAAAGATGCAAACACAAACGACACACACAGACCTGAGGCAAGATTTGGACCCACAGCCCTAGTGCATTAATATATATATACAATCAGATCCATGAATTCAACTGCACTATGATAAAACTTATCCTAAAATGCCACTGTGGTATGGATTATAGTAGTGTCATCTGATTTTCTATTTGTTAATGTTTTAGGCTGTTGTTTTTCTGCTGATATACATTGCAAATATACATTATTATAAATGATTAAATAATGATTAGAAAGATTTATCTCTTTTCTTATTAGTTGAGGTAAATCAATATTTATGAAAACACCACTATGTAAAATGTTGAACTTTTTAAAAAAGTTTTGTAAAGCTTTAAGTCTTTGGACGCTCTATCAAATGACTAAATTGAATTTATTTTAAATTCATAGTTTCGATAACAGTCATTGTACTAGAGCAGCTTAGATAGATTTTAATTCCTAAAAAAAAAACTCTAAAGTCTTCAGTAGTGAGTAAAGTGAAGCGAAAATTTTACTTACCAAAACAGTGGATCAAAACGCAAGAGATGAACAATCTGCGAGTGTAAGCCATGCCAGTTTGTGTTTCTCATGTACAGGTTCGTTTCCTTGTTGTTTTCTTTACCGAGATAACATTCTGCACAGCTCATACCTGCGTGGCACTGATTAATAGTGAACACACGGCAAGCAGGTGGAACCGTGTGTACACAAAGGCAACTATGAACTCTGTATGACAAAATGTAAATCTTATTCAATTTGATCAAATAATATAAAACAATAATCCTGAAAAGTGAGGTCCAAATTCAACATTGTGGAGTTTATTCTATAGAGATCAATCATTTGTTAAAGAAATGAACACAGTGTTTAGTATAATTTAGTTTTACCTTTCATAAAAGAACTATGATTACATCTTTGCTTCCACCATGTGGACAGTTACAGCGTGTACAGGAGTAGTAAAAAACAAAAAAAAACAAAAATCATTGATTCATCAACGGAAAAGAAGCATTCTATAAAATTTTTTAAAAACTAAAAATTCAGCATTTTTGCTGGCAATAATAATTCCAATCTATGTGCATTAAACCAAGTGGAAAACTGAAGTATTGGCCGTGATGTCACAAGCTTGACATTAAACTCAAATGAAAAACAATATTTCCTAAAACAAAAGATAAGACCACAAAGACGTGCTGTTTTGCCCTTTCTAGAAATAGATACATTGTTTACAAATAAGTTCACTCATTCCTAAAATACAAGTAACAAATAACTTTTTAAAACACAAAAACGCTTGTTTAGGCTGAGATATCTGCTGATGGCTGTTTAAGAGTCGGGCTTCCAAAAGGTAGAAACTCCTGAGCAAAAAAGAGGCACAAGGTAACATTTAAAGTAGAACACGTCTAACATACAACTGCTGTAAAATCACTCCAATCAGAACTGAACTGCATCTATTAGTGTATGTAACTATTTATACATGCCAGACTTATAGCATTACATTCTTTACTTTCCCCAATTTCTTTTCTGGTAATTAAAGGGAGTCTGTTTTTCCCAGTCTTTCTTAAATCAAAATTGAGGTGCATGTAAGTACATTACAATAGAGCTTGGTTGTTAGAAATATTCCTGCTCTGCACATCTGACTTGTCAACCAAAACGCAAGTACAATGGTAGTAACTGGGTCCAAATTCCACAACCCACATTCTGAGCAAAATTGCTTTCCAAAGGTTGGGTGAGACTCCACTTAGCTAAATGGAGTTGGTATCTTTCAAAGATTTGCTATATTTTCTATTTTCTTTCATCGGAACTAACCATATGACTAACTGGAAGTAGAGAAAGCCTTACATTGGTTCTAAATACAGTACATTTGTAACTTTGAAAGAAACCATATTGATTTAGCTCAGTGGGACTATCGAAGCTTTATACAGTAAGAGTCTTAGCTAAATTGCACGGGACAAGGATTGGAGAATTTGGCACTGACTGTGTACATTGTATTTATCTTCCCGGTGACAAGCTTCACGGTCGGTATGCACAGTAGGAATCAATTTAGATTTAAGACAGACTTGAAGAAATCTGAACTCTCCCTTACAAAAAAGACAAAACAAACAAACAAACAAAAATGTTACCTTAATCTGGTAACCTGTCTATCAAATCTGAAAAAACAGTTGTCACCCGTGTTAAAATCAATAACACTGTCTTGATTACAGACATAGGTTTGAAAACATGAAAATATACTGTACTGTTTATGGGGGGGGGGGGACCCTGATCTTCACCCATAAAATATACTTTATAAAACAGGCTACTTATATCTGACATAGAGTACTCTAACCTTAAATATAAAACATGTAAATCTCTAACGTGTATAACAAAGTCGTCAGATCTATTTGCTCCGCTTAGTGAGAGTTGGAGTATTTGACTTGACGTAATCTAGACGAGTGAGCCGGCCTGTTTCTGAGCAGGTACCATGACAGGCACGGCGCCACACAGTGGCACGGATGTGACGAGTACGGGAGTGGGGCAAGGTGCCTGTGGCTGAGCTCCATCAGTCCTGAGGTGGCTGCTGTTCTTTGGTTGCTGGTGGTGATGGGCAAGGGTAGGCATCTTGCTGACATTGTAGCCAGGCAGCCCATGGAGCGGATTGGGCTCTCCTGAGTACAGTTGTATGCCAGCTGGAGCAGTGGGAATGGAGTTACATCCCCCACGGGAGTATGGGTAGTGGTTGTTATGGATATGAAGAGGGTCCTGGGGGGCGGGACTGTTGGCTATAGAAGACAGTGTGCCATTCTTGGAGATGATGTCTGATGGGGTAGCGCTCTTAGACCAGGAAACCCGTTTTGGAGCCGGAGCATCCTCCCTGCAATGAATTAAAGTACAACACATTGTGCATTTTTATCTGTTTACGTTTTATGGTGTCATTCTCTCATTTATGTACTAACTTTCTGTGCAATTAAGAAATAATTTAGATTCACAATCATGTAAAGGAAATAAATGTTTTTTTTCTCTCCCTGTTTTCACTCTATGTTGTTCTTGCTCAATAGCGACCCACCAGCTAGCTCTCCCTCTATCATCCAGTCAACAGGGAGTGTAAGCATTAAGGCTACATTCACATGCTGTTCCTTTCTGATTTCTTGGTCAGAATGGATTTGTACAATATGTCATGAGGGTTCACATTCATAACTACAAGTGACTTTACAAGTGAAAGTCTAATATGGAATTGTTTATGTTCTGAAATGGTACGCATGTGCACATTGATAAATCTTTACTCCCGTCATTGGCATTAAAACAAGTTATATTTGTGCAACCAATCATTCGTTTCAAACAACTGATGCTATTTTAGCATACTGGATATTTACAGGGGTTGGACACTCTCTGATGAGTCCACCTTCACTGTCTTTCCCACATCCGAGAGAGTTACAGTGTGGAGAAGCCCCAAAGAAGCGTACCACCCAGACTGTTGCATGCCCAGAGTGAAGCATGGGGGTGGATCACTGATGGTTTGGGCTGCAATATCACGGCATTCCCTAGGCCCAATACTTGTGCTAGATGGGTGCGTCGCTGCCAAGAACTACCAAAGCATTCTGGAGGACCATGTGCACCCAATGGTTCAAACATTGTACACTGAAGGCGGTGCCAATAATGTATCAATACACACAGCAAGACTGGTGACAGAGTGGTTTGATGAACATGAAAGTGAAGTTAAACATCTCGCATGGCCTGCACAGTCACCAGATCTAAATATTATTGAGTCACTTTGGAGTGTTTTGGAGGAGCGAGTCAGGAAAGGTTTTCCTCCACCAGCATCACGTAGTGACCTGGCCAATATTTTGCATGAAGAATGGCTCAAAATCCCTCTGGCCACTGTGCAGGACTTGTATCTGTCATTCCCAAGACGAATTGATGCTGTATTGGCCACAAAAGGAGGTGTTACACCATACTAATGAATTATTGTGGTCTAAAACCAGGCGTTTCAGTTTCATTGTCCAGCCCCTGTATATAGATACACATGGCCTCATACATACAAGTGACTCAGATCCAAACTGAAAAACATCAGATTTGTGTATTCAGACAGCCCGACAAATCTGATTTGTGTAATGTGTTGGCTAGTAATGTAAACATAACTTTGAGACTCTGAGACACATGATACCAGCTATTCACCAGCTATTGTCTAACGTTACTGTGACTGATAAAGGGAGAGAGAGAGCATGCCATTAATTGTACTCTTTTGGGTCATGGATCATGGATGGAGTGAAACTTGCAATCTCTGACCAACTTAATGCTTTTCTGTAGCACTGGTAAGGAGTAAACAGAACATGTGTATTAAAAACCATTCTATTAACACTCACCCACTACTGAAACAGACTGGAGAAACCTCTTTGATAAAAAAAGAAGCTGTTGCTCACTTGATTTCATTGGCCATTTCCTCTTCTATGTCACATTCCCTCCTGAAGATCAGGACCAGAAACAGGACGAGGGCCACGATCCCCAAACCTGAACCCACAGTGGCTCCTGCTATAAACCAGATATTGCTGGCTGCAGGGGAATATACACAGCACATTCGTCTCACCTAGCAGAAGTAATTACACAAGATGTTGCCTGACTCTTGCGTTAGCACTTACGGGTAGAGACTTCCAAATTGATGTGGCAGCTGTCGCTCCCAGCTGTGTTGCTGGCCTTGCACACATATTTTCCAGACATGCTTTTGGTCAAGTTTGTCAGTCTCAGGGTGCCCTGCCTTTCATCTGAAAAGACATCACCATCCAGACATTCTGTACATTATGCTCTTTATTTTTATGTAAAAAATACATTGATATGAATAAAATGAATTGATTAAAAAGACAAGTAAAAATTATGTCTGCTGTGTAGAGGGTTCTGTATGATACTACATTACTGTAATAAATACAAAAAAATAGGGTCAGAATTCTAGACAAATTTCATTAAAATAAATCTAGCGGATCTAAGGGTATTAAACAACAACACCTTTCACACACAATTCAGTTTCACTAGCCTTAAGAAGAAGTGCGTTAAGACCAATGTACCAGGGTTATGGGATTAACTCTAACATACATCCATCATCGAATGGAATGAGCAGGGAGGTGTTAAGGGTCATACCCAATTCCTACTGGTCTCCCTCCCATCTTAGGACACTCTCCCATCAAGGCAACAACTGCTCAAATGCCACAAATGCCCAAAGTTTGCTAGTTACGGGTATGTTTATGGGTACATTTTCACTATGATTGATGTGAAAATATGGGTATGCCACCCCTCCCCATTAGAGCACGTCCAATTTACTTTTTAGGTTCCCAGGTACAGATGGTCGTAGGATGACTCAGGAATCAATCTCATAATTACCGTATGCTAGGGTGAAAACTCTTGCGCTACTATTAATTATTTCTATAGGAATCTATACTAAACTATATTTTTCTACATACAGTTTTGTAAATACAACAGATGTTTAACTATATATTTTCAAGACGCTTATAGTGTACAAGGGTAAGTCAAAAATTATCCACATTCTAGTTATATTGTATCTTCTGTTGGTTATGGTCTTATTAGCCAATTTTTGTTCAAGGCTACTGTTTCCGCAGTCATTGCAGTGCAGGTGTGAACACACAAGCAGTGTGCAGTGATGCGTTTTTTTGTGGTCTGAGGGTTTACCTGGTGCCGTTATTAATAAAATACAAACAACAAAGTTTTTGTTTTGAGTCTTGACAGAAAGTGTCTTGTGTATAAATGGATAGAGAAGTTCACGGAAGGTTGCTACAGAACACTTTCTCCATACTGCGCACAACGTATTTGTTTGCTAAAGCATCCTCTCTGTAGTCCTGATCTTGCTCCAATGGACTTTCACCTGTCTGCTTCCCTGAAAGCAGGCCTACGAGGATAAAGTGAAGTGAAGACAGCGGTGCATTCGTGGTTCGCAGCACAGCCTTTTTAATGAGGGAATACGATAGCTTTTGACAGATGGGCAAAGTGTATTGAAAAGAAAGGAGATTATGTCGAATAATTATGTTTTTATTTTTTCTAAAACTTAACTCAAACTAATTTTACAGCCAGAGTGCAGATCATTTTTGACTCATTTTCGTAGATTGGACAAAGATCTACAGTAACACTGAACTGGAAATGCTCTAATACATTCGCTAAGCAAAAATCCTTCTTTAGGTCATACATTTTTATATACCACTTTATTTGGAACTCCAGTTTATGTTTGTTCATGCAAATATTCAATTAACCAATCATCAATGCACTTCACTTTAAGTTCACATCAAACATCATAACAGAAAAAACTGCGATCTCAATGCTATTCCTGTAGTATATGGGTATTTTTGAAAAACTGGGGGGGTTCTTTCTTCATTTTTAAAATGCATGCCAAAGCAGCAGGCAGCGAAGTAACTCAAATATTAAAGCCATATTGGCCAATGAAGCTTGAAGAAAGTGATCACTCTCTGATATCAATCACATGAGATACAGCACATGCCACGCCCACACTTAGAAGAGGAAAATTATGCTTTTTCCTGTCCGCACATCAACAATGAAAACTGAGTTCACTTTCAGAGACACAAAAAGATAAAAGGTCAGAATGCATAGAAAAACTCCATTTTATTTAATCTAAAAATCAGGTGTTTCACTTCATTAGTCTTTATACCTCTGTTAAAATTGTAAACATCATGCCAACTCTTGTGATGTGATACAGCAATCAAGACAATGTATGTGAAAGTGTCTCGGTCAGTATATAGTCGGTATCTTTGACTGTTATATAATTGTACTCTTGACCTTATAGTACGAAGTTATAGAAAGGATTTATTTATAGTCATGCAATCTGGTATCACCCAGACGAGGATGGGTTCTTGAGCCTGGTTCCTCTCAATGTTTTTTCCTCACGTCATCTAAGGGACTTTTTCCTCGCCACCATTGCCTCCAGCTTGCTTATTATGGACAAACTGATAAAAATCTAAGCATTGTTAAAAGCACTATACAGACAAAACTAACTTGAACTGAGTGTTTTTAAAAATACCCATGTACACACGTGGACAAAATTGTTGGTACCCTTCGGTCAATGAAAGAAAAACTCACAATGGTCACAGAAATAACTTTAATCTGACAAAAGTAATAATAAATATGAATTCTATGAATGTTAACCAATAAAAGTCAGACATTGCTTTTCAACCATGCTTCAACGGAATTATTAAAAAAATGAAAACTCAAAAACTCATGGAACAGGCCTGGACAAAAATGATGGTACCCCTTACTTAATAGTTTGTTGCACAACCTTTTGAGGCAATCACTGCAATCAAACGATTCGTGTAACTGTCAATGAGACTTCTGCACCTCTCTGCAGGTATTTTGGCCCACTCCTCATGAGCAAGCTGCTCCAGTTGTTTCTGGTTTGAAAGGTGCCTTTTCGAGACAGCATGTTTCAGCTCCTTCCAAAGATGCTCAATAGGATTGAGGTCAGGGCTCATAGAAGGCCACTTTAGAATAGTCCAATGTTTTCCTCTTAGCCATTCTTGGGTGTTTTTAGCTGTGTGTTTTGGGTCATTGTCCTGTTGCAAGACCCATGACCTGCGACTGAGACCCAGCTTTCTGACACTGGCCAGCACATTTCTCTCTAGAATCCCTTGATAGTCTTGAGATTTCATTGTACCCTGCACAGATTCAAGACACCCTGTGCCAGATGCAGCAAAGCAGCCCCAGAACATAACAGAGCCTCCTCCATGTTTCACAGTAGGGACAGTGTTCTTTTCTTGATATGCTTCATTTTTCCATCTGTGAACATAGAGCTGATTTGCCTTGGCAAAAAGTTTCATTTTTGTCTCATCTGTCCATAGGACATTCTCCCAGAAGCTTTGTGGCTTGTCAACATGTAGTTGGCATATTCCAGTCTGGCTTTTTTATGATTTGTTTTCAACAATGGTGTCCTCCTTGGTCGTCTCTCATGGCTCAAACAACGACGGATGGTGCGATCCGACACTGATGTTCCTTGAGCATGAAGTTCACCTTGGATCTCTTTAGAAGTCTTTCTGGGCTCTTTTGTTACCATTCGGATTATCCGTCTCTTTGATTTGTCTTCAATTTTCCTCCTGCGGCCACGTCCAGTGAGGTTGGCTACAGTCCCATGGATCTTAAATTTCTGAATAATATGTGCAACTGTAGTCACAGGAACATCTAGCTGCTTGGAGATGGTCTTATAGCCCTTACCTTTAACATGCTTGTCTATAATTTTCTTTCGAATCTCCTGAGACAACTCTTTCCTTCGCTTCCTCTGGTCCATGTTGAGTGTGGTACATACCATGTCACCAAAGAACACAGTGACTACCTGGAGCCCTATATATAGGCCCACTGACTGATTACAAGATTGTAGACACCTGTGATGCTAATTAGTGGACACACCTTGAATTAACATGTCCCTTTGGTCACATTATTTTCAGTATTTTCTAGGGGTACCATCATTTTTGTCCAGGCCTGTTCCATGAGTTAATTTTTTTAAATAGTTCTGTTGAAGCATGGTTGAAAAGCAATGTCTGACTTTCATTGCTTAACATTCATAGAATTTTTTTAAATTATTACTTTTGTCAGATTAAAGTTATTTATGTGCCCATTGTGAGTTTTTCTTTCATTGACCGAAGGGTACCAACAATTTTGTCCACGTGTGTATAGGGCTCCAGGTACTCACTGTGTTGTTTAGTGACATGGTATGTATCACACTCAACATGGACCATAGAAAGCGAAGGAAAGAGTTGTCTCAGGAGATTCGAAAGAAAATTATAGACAAGCATGTTAAAGGTAAAGGCTATAAGACCATTTCCAAGCAGCTAGATGTTCCTGTGACTACAGTTGCACATATTATTCAGAAATTTAAGATCCATGGGACTGTAGCCAACCTCCCTGGACGTGGCCGCAGGAGGAAAATTGATGACAAATCAAAGAGACGGATAATCCGAATGGTAGAAAAGAGCCCAGAAAGACTTCTAAAGAGATCTAAGGTGAACTTCATGCTCAAGGAACATCAGTGTCGGATCGCACCATCCGTCATTGAAAAAAGCCAGACTGGAATATGCCACACTACATGCTGACAAGCCACAAAGCTTCTGGGAGAATGTCCTATGGACAGATGAGACAAAAATGGAACTTTTTGCCAAGGCACATCAGCTCTATGTTCACAGACAGAAAAATGAAGCATATCAAGAAAAGAACACTGTCCCTACTGTGAAACATGGAGGAGGCTCTGTTATGTTCTGGGGCTGCTTTGCTGCATCTGGCACAGGGTGTCTTGAATCTGTGCAGGGTACAATGAAATCTCAAGACTATCAAGGGATTCTAGAGAGAAATGTGCTGGCCAGTGTCAGAAAGCTGGGTCTCAGTCGCAGGTCATGGGTCTTGCAACAGGACAATGACCCAAAACACACAGCTAAAAACACCCAAGAATGGCTAAGAGGAAAACATTGGACTATTCTAAAGTGGCCTTCTATGAGCCCTGACCTCAATCCTATTGAGCATCTTTGGAAGGAGCTGAAACATGCTGTCTGGAAAAGGCACCCTTCAAACCGGAAACAACTGGAGCAGCTTGCTCATGAGGAGTGGGCCAAAATACCTGCAGAGAGGTGCAGAAGTCTCATTGACAGTTACAGGAATCGTTTGATTGCAGTGATTGCCTCAAAAGGTTGTGCAACAAACTATTAAGTTAGGGGTACCATCATTTTTGTCCAGGCCTGTTCCATGAGTTCATTTTTTTTTATAATTCCGTTGAAGCATGGTTGAAAAGCAATGTCTGACTTTCATTGGTTAACATTCATAGAATTCTTATTTATTATTACTTTTGTCAGATTAAAGTTATTTCTGTGACCATTGTGAGTTTTTCTTTCATTGACCGAAGGGTACCAATAATTTTGTCCACGTGTGTATGTATGTATGGATAAGGGCTCAGTGACATGGCTGTTTGTTTCAGGCATGCTGGTTTGAGTGTTTCAAAAATCAAACATTATACAAACAATAATGATGAGTACAACAGTCTCTAAAATTTATATATATCCTGACATTTTTACTGACTGCTCTTATGCACCCACAGAACTGCTGCTCACTGGATGGTTTTGGTTTTTCACTCCATTCTGTATAAACTCTTCAAAGATACTGTAAGCAGCTTCACATTTCCCTGCATTCTGATGATGTTTGATGTGAATGTTCTTAATAAAGTGGTAGGTAAATATATCACCTCATGTTATTAATCTATTTGAACTAATTGTCTAATTTCTTACCCATGTAGCCGAGCACAAGCACAGGCTGAGGGCATGACCTCCCCTCTGGGAGAGCAGTGAAAAAATAAAAGCGATGAGAGGTTGCCTATGTATTGATGTGTGTGAGACCGACGAGGAAATGAAGAATGTGCTATTTGTTTGATGTATCAATATTCCATGTCAGCTGTCTTAATGAAATGTTATGAGAACTGTGATTTTAATGTTAAAGCCTTAACTGATTTCCTGCAGGATACAAATAAGAGGTCACAATTTTAAATAGAGCTGATTTTCAAGCATGTATGAGTTCATGGATGAGCTCTCTTCAGGAAACCTTTGGATGATGTCACAGAAAGTTTGTCCAGTTCTTTTTATATAGTCTATGGTTAGCCTTCACCCAGCCTAAATGGTAGCTGTTTTATGATAGGTTAAAGCTGGCTAGGTGGCATGATCATGTAGTGGTTAGCACTGTTGCCTTGCACCTCCAGAGTCCGGGTTCGATTGCCGGCCAGGCTCGATTCCCATCTCTGTGTGCATGGAGTTTGCATGTCCTCCTCCTTTTTGGTGGGTTTCCTCCCACAGACCTGCAGATTAGGCTGATTGGCGTTCCCAAATTGCCCGTAGTGTGTGAGTGAGTGTATGTGTGCCCTGCGATAGTTTGCCACTCTGAGCAGGGTGTACCCTGCCTCGTGCCCTAAGTCTCCATTTTTTAGGTGAAATCAATCAATTAAACAATCAAATCAATCAAGCTGTAATATTTGTACACTAGGATGATCTCTGTGTTGCATTTTCGGAGATGTGTATGTTGACTATACCATATACCATATACTCAAGACCTGTAAATGTTCATGCTGAATAAGAAAGCTGATTTATGGCAGTTAATGCACTCACTCTGCATTGGAGGGAAGTAGATCTCGGAGACGGGAGCAGCCTTCGTCCACTTGTACTGAGGAACAGGTTTGCCATAGCTGGACTTGCAGCTCAGCGTCACGTTTCCCCTTAACACAGGATCACCGGTAATAGAGCACACTGGAGGTGTGGGAGGAACTGGAAATGCAGAGATAATCCACAAAGTCCAAGTTTATCAAATGAGATGAATAACAAATAACCAAATGTATGTTTAATAGCATTATACAGTACAAGAGGCATTCAAGTCAAACCGTGACTTTTGATTGTGCAGAATGACAGAACACGTTACGCGAGAAAAAACAGATTTAATTTCTTTATATAATCTCCTTTTACAATTAATACACTTATCCCAGTGATTCACTAGTGCTTGGATACCAGGACAGCCTGCATCACGCCTGAAATGCTAGCTTCCCATGCAGGCACTCCTTTAATGGCCCAAGCATGTGAAATGTATTGGCAATGTGGCAGTAACTACCAGCTTAGTTCATGTAATGTACAAGTTGTGTTTGTGAATGATTGTGTGTACAGTTCCCACAGACAGATAAGTTTTTTCCAAGTTGGCAACTAGTTCTTTGTTGATTTTCAAGGATCAGGCATTCCGTAGGTGAATGTCCAAAGGAACGATTTCAGTGAACTCGAGCCATCTTGACGGGGATAGTCATTCTCAGACGTAAAGTCTTCTTTAAAATGTTAGCACTATTCAAATAAGGGTAATATTACACCTTATGTAAATGTCACACTTGAATGCCCCTAGTAATTGAAAGTGCACTTTCTGACGAATTTTATTATGTAGTTTTTCATAAAAATGAATGAATGGATTCAGGGAATCCATGGACAATAGTATGAGAAAAAAAGAAGAATATTTAAATAAAGTACAGATGAAAAAAAAACATTTTTGGCACTATTAGCATTAGGTGGCAATGTTACTTTTTTGGCACAACTTAGTGAACCCTTCTTTCTATAGAATAATTGAGGACGGCGTCTTTCATGGCATGACCACTGCACCTACTGCCACTTTTGGGAAGTTAAACGTTCTTCCAATCACTTGTGCACATCCATAACTTTAATAATCATTAGCACCTACCATAATAGTGTGTGAAAAGGTTAAACTGATGCAGCTTTTAGGCAGAAACAAACTGTGAATCAGCCATACTAAAGGCTTTCAATCACTAAATACTAACAATTAAGGCTAACAATGAGAAATCTTTTTTCAAGACTTTCAATGCACTCACCCTTAACGTCGAGGTTCAGCTCCCCAGAGAGAGTGGGTGCTCCAGGAATGATGACGTTGCAGAGGTAATTCCCCGAGTCAGACTCCTGAGTGTTGTTAATGTAGATGGAGAGGTTGGTGGAGGGCATGGACACGGCGAAGCCAACACGTTTTCTGAAATCAGAATTTCCAATCCCGATCTCTCCTGAAGAAAAGGATATGATCTACAATAGCACAAAAACAAATCAGTAATTTAGGGGACAATTCCCCCACTCCTGTCCTGTTTCAACCATGCTATTTTGTAACCAGCATTGAGATTTGCACTGCATCCAATAACTGGGTTGTATGAGGCATAAGGTTAAGGGTTTAGCCCAAGGACAAATAATTAGCGCTGTGGCAGAGCTTGAACCCCAGACCCGCTGAACTGACACTGCCGCAGATAGAAGAAAAAGCCAAGTCATTATTTATGTCATCCGTTTGACTTACTTAGTATCACCATGCTAGAATTTTCTGTATGGGCAATTTTTTTTTTTTTTTTTTTACATTTTAGTATGTACCAGACTAAACCTACACACTATATGTACTCTGAAATTATTTATACACTACCAGTCAAAGGTCACACCTTCTAATTCCCTTCGTCTTTCCTGATATTTCTTTCTTTCTACATTGTTAGACACATCCAAAATATCTCCTTTGAGCAGCTGATATCGAGATGTGTCTGCTACTTATGGTCAGTAAAGGAATAATGGCTCTCTTAGGTGCTTTTGTTAATTGGTGATTTTTGAGGCTGATAACTCTAAATGAGCTTCTCCTCTGCAGTAAGTTTTGGTCTTGCTTTCTTGGCATGGTCTTCATGAGAACCAGTTTCATCATGGTGCTTGATGGGTTTTGCAAATGCACTTGACAGTACTGTTCATGCAAGAACACTATTCCAGCTGACCTTCAGGTCATAAAATACAGTAACAACTGCTTATGGTTGTTACTTAATTACCTAATCCCATATGTGTTATTTTATAGTTCTAAAATACACAGAGGAGAAATGAGGATATTGCATAATAATTTTAACATTTTATATCTAAGCATATTTTTACATTGTATATTTGATGCATGATGCAGCCTGTTGCAGGGAAACATTTCTTCACAACTCTTTAATTTAATCTACATCATTTAATTTTTTGCACACCTACTGTATAGGACTCTTGCAATGTCATGCAATGTCAGTGTAAAACCAAACCAGCCACAATTTTGTCTGACAATCTGTCTGATGTTTTACGATGCTGGGCAGCTTTTGAAGCAACACACAAGGTCAAAAACCTGGTAGACAGTGTTATCATTTTTCCACTGACAAAAAGGAAGGAGATTTGTGGATATCAGCCATCCAGCAGGGAGACAAGGCTAATCCTGGTCAAGGTTGTGTTCCTGTTGGTTATCACTACAGCATGTGTAGTGACATTTTATTTCAGTTGGCATATTAAATTAAATACATGTTTAATAAATTTAACACAATATTCAGTATATGAAATATACATAAAGTGTTATATTTATTGAGCTTCCTATAGCATTGTAAATATTCATTAGCATTTGCTATATTTTCTACGATCTGAAGTCCCTGTTGTTGATGGGAAAAGAGTTTGGAGAAATAGAACTTTTCTGCCTAACTTATTAATACAGTACAAAGAAATACACTTTTGTAGGGTTGAGTATCTTGTTCATGCTATGTTGTACACTCTGTTCGTTAATCAGTGTGTGAATCACTGAAAAATCGGATAAAGATTAAGTTTTGTCTTAAAACGACTCCAGCAAGTGAAATTTCACTTATACCACTTCAGCGCTCTCATTTCAGCCGTGAAAATATGAACTAATCCCAGCGAAATTATTACGGTGGCCGTGAAGTGCAAAACAACTTAACAAAACCGAAAACAAAATAACATTCAAAGACAAAATAACAAATTCAAAACCAAATTAACAAATCCAAAAACTAAATAGCAAATTCAAAACCAAATTAACAAAACCCAAAACAAAATAACAAATTCAAAACCAAATTAACAAATCCGAAAACAAAATAACAAAACCCAAAACTAATTGTTAATTTGGTTTTGAATTTGTTATTTTGTTTTCGGATTTGTTATTTTGTTTTGGGTTTTGTTCATTTGTATTGCACTTCTCGGCCAGTCAGATACGAACCGGAAAAGGTAGGTATAGTTTGCAAATTAAATTCTTACCGCTGATTGGACGAGACACCTGTCACTCAAGATAAACAGGAAGTAGGAAATTGTGTCTCTAACTTTGTTTCTTGTGTGTTCTGCTTCATTTTAAAACAATTTTCTCGGTGTGCAAAACTAAGAAAATTATACAATTTTTCATTAGAAAGCAAGGAAATTGAATTTATTCAACGTTACTTTGAGGACGGACATTCGAATGCCGTGATTTTGGATATGCTGATGACATATCACGGTATAAAGATTAGTTTGGGAACTGCTGTGTCTCTTTTAAAAGAAAATAAATTCCACAAGAACTGCAAAAATTTGGCAGAACGGCATATTTGAAACCACAATAAGGACAGTACATGTTTGCACATTCATACACACACAAATCTACCGCCGCTACATTACTTCCTATATATCTTGAGTGACAGATGTCTCGTCCAATCAGCGGTAAGAATTTAATTCGCAAACTATACCTACCTTTTCCGGTTCGTTTCTGAAGGGCCGAGAGGTGCAAACCAAATTAACAAAA
Organism: Clarias fuscus; assembly: GCA_030347435.1. Taxonomy (NCBI): domain Eukaryota; kingdom Metazoa; phylum Chordata; class Actinopteri; order Siluriformes; family Clariidae; genus Clarias; species Clarias fuscus. The sequence goes on from CM059218.1 coordinate 11,392,083, forward strand.
CCGAAAACTAAATAGCAAATTCAAAACCAAATTAACAAAACCGAAAACAAAATAACAAATTCAAAATCAAAATAGCAAAAACGAAAACAAATTAACAAAACGCACAACAAAATAACAAATTAGTTTTGGGTTTTGTTATTTTGTTTTGGGTTTTGTTTTGGGTTTTTGAATTTGTAATTTTGATTTGGCTTTTGTTATTTTGTTTTTGAATGTTTTATTTTGTTTTGGGTTTTGTTATTGTGGTTTTTAATTTGTTATTTTGTTGTCATTTTGTTAAGTTGTTTTGCACTTCTCGGCCACCGTAAATTATTTATATAGACAAAGTGCATCCCCACTAGATGGCGCTCTAGACCAAACCAGGCCAACTGAAATCCAACTGACACATAATTTCTCATAATTTCACTTCTATTCAACATTTAGATTTCATTTATGGCACAGGATTAACTTCATTTAAATGCATAAGTATTGCAAAAGGTTCAGAAAAAAATATGTCCAGCCACAGTTTTGTGTTATGCTATGACAAACTCTGGCTGGACCTGCATACATATATACACATATACACATACAGACAGTCGTACAGATAGAAATCTATCTGAGACTGGTTTCATTTTATTTTATTTTATTCTGGCTGTAGTCGAGTGTTGGCTACAGGTATCACATAATGCTTTCCACCTGTGATTTGTTATAAGGGGTTGTGCTAAAATTAGCAGTGAGACAGGTGAATAGCAAGGTAGGGAGATGAATTGGTCAGAAACTGACATGTTTTTATAACAGAATGTAAACTACACTGATATTCTGGTTAACCCCATAAATCCGTCATAATTTCTTTTGGCGGGATTATCTGTGCTGGGAACAAAATGGCGGTGGTTTTCATTTTGGATCACGTGATTGCATCAGCCCTATAGTCTCAGATTTTTTTTTTGTTGCCACACATCTCAAGCATGTCTCACAGAAAAGCCGCTTAAACTTACAGCCAATCAAAGTCTTTAAATGACGTTAACATGGACCTATTTTAAAATGCAAAAGCATCTGAGGCCACACCAAAAATGCACAAACTATTAGAGACACTGCTGAACTAATAATTAGATGGTGAAATCAGTATACTTTTATAATTATAATTGTGTGTTCCGCTTGTACTACAATGAAACCCATTACGTCACAAAACAACAGAATCAAAAGATTATTAAGGTTTTTAATGACTTTGTTAGGTTTTTAATTACTACTGTATGGTAATTACAGACCGACCTAATCCCAACATGCCACTTTCCAGTCACTGTTTAATGTATAAATAGTAGTTATCTTAATAAAAGCTAAGTAGAACATTTCTTGTAGTGCATGTACAGTCTTATGCAAAAGTTTAGGCACTCCTTAATAAATAAAATATTTTGCTGATTTTTTTTAATTGAAAAGATGTTAACACAGTCTCTCTTGGAAATGAAGAAAATGCACAATATTTTCAGCAAACATTGGTGCATAGTTACGTTTTACGTTTTTTTCGTTGTTCATAAATTGAACAACGAAATTTTTTTTTAAACATTATTGTGGCACTGTGCAAAAGTTTGGGCACCCTACATAATCAGTCCTTAGTAACACCTCCTCTGGCAGATATCACAGCTTGCAAACGGTTTTTATAGCCAGCTAAAAGTCTTTCAATTCTTGTACTTGGGATTTTTTCCCATTCTTCCTTGCAAAAGGCTTCTAGTTCTGTAATATTCTTCTGTCGTCTTGCATGCAGAGCTCTTTTAAGATCTACCCACAAATTTTCAATGATGTTTAAATCAGGGGACTGTGATGGCCGTGCAAAACCTTCAGCTTGTGTCTCTTGAGGTATTCCATAGTGGATTTCGAGGTATAGGATCATTGTCCAGTTGTAGAAGCCATCCTCTTTTCAGCTTCAGCTTTTTTACAGATGGTGTGATGTTTGCTTCCAGAATTTGCTGGTATTTAGTGGAATTCATTCTTCCCTCCACCCTTGCAATGTTCCCTGTGCCACTGGCTGCAGCACAACCCCGAAGCATGATAAATCCACGCCCGTGCTTAATAGTTGGCAAGATGTTCTTTTCATGTTCTTTTCATGCTCCTTTTTTCTCCAAACATGCCTTTGCTGATTGTGGCCAAAGAGCTCTATTTTAACTTCATCAGTCCACAGCATCAGGCTTCTGTAGATGTTCTTTTGCGTACTTCTGACGTTGGATTTTATGATGGGGACGCAGGTAAGGTTTTCTTCTGCTGACTCTTCCATGAAGGTCTTGTGGAACAGTGCATCACCACTCTTGAGTCTGCTAAATCTTCCTACAGGTTTTTTGCAGTCAAATGGGGGGGTTGATTTGTCTTTCTGACCAGCATACGAGCAGTTGCAAGATGACAACGCTTCTTCTTTGACTTTTGCTATCTTCTTGTAGCCTTCTCACACAGCTGCTTAGAGGAACCCATGGTTGTTGAGTGTCCGCAGGTGTGTGCACAAGATTTGAAGAGTCAAAGTATTTGTAAAGCTTTGAAATTGGCATTTACTAATGACAGCTGTAATAATAATGTTTATTTTTATTTTTGTTCAATTTATGGTATGAGAAGTAGCTATGCATCAATGTTTGCTGCCCTATATATTGTGCATTTTTTCCATTTCCAAGAGAGACTGTGTTAACAGTAATCTTTTTAATTAAAAAATCACCAGAATCTTTATCAAGGGGTACCTAAACTTTTGCATAAGACTGTATATGTAGGCATGATTTGCATCTGCTGTTAACTTTTGGGTACTTCAACACACATAATTAAACACACCACATACGAAACAGTGAGGATTTAACCCTAGCTTACGCTTTAAACACAACAAATCAACCAGGAATTGTGTGTTTTAACTGGTGGCCTAGTTGTTGAGTTAAGGTCCATAAGAATCTATAAGATCTGTAAAAAACAATATATAAGAAACTATTAAAAAAAGCACACTACTGAGGTGATTTAAGTGACTGACTGCATAGATAAAATTAATATCACAATTTCATCATCACTTTAAAACATTCACTCCTCCTGGTCAGGACTGTGGTGGATCCATTGAGCCTCGTCCAAACACCCTGAATGTGAGGTGGGGATAAAATCTGAACCATGCACAAACATTTCCACACTTACAATCCAATTCTTGAAGCAGTTTTTTTTTTTTTTTTTTTTTTTTTGCTGGAGCACATGTCATGTTTTTAAAATAAGGGACAAAATCAGGGAACCTAGAGGAAACCTATGAGGACATGGGGAACAGAAACTCAGGATTAAGCTGAAGACGCTGGAGCTTTACTTTCCTTAGATATAATGCTAGTTGTGTATGACGATTAAAAAGCAATAAATAGCAACAGTGCTAATTTTTTTCTCATAATTATGACTTTAAACTGAAAATTCTTAGAATTATGAGAAAAAAGTCATAACTTTAATGCAACATTTTGTGCTACAGATTTACTGGTTTACATAGTATCATACTACAGTTCAATCAATAACAGTAGCGTTTCCTGGTGAACCAGGCCAAACAAATTCGAAACAGTCGGTTCAAAATAATAATTTGTCCATGGGTCAGATGTCCGTAAATTTAAGTCTGCACAGTGGACCGTTCTTATAGTAAGTCCTTAAATGACGTTACTGGACCTATTTTAAAATGCAAAAACATCTGTTGCTGCACCAAAAATACACAAACTATTAGAGACGATGCTAAACTAATAATTAGGCAGTGAAATCAGTATACTTTTGTTGCCAGCACTTGTCACTCACATTTTTGTACTCTCTAGCCTTGAAGTTCCAGATAACTGTATTTTTCTCGATGACGGATGTGGGCGTGTACCAGGCCTCCAGAACCACCATTTGGCCCTTGATTGCTTCTATGTCCTTCTTTGGCATCTCCACTCTCTGGGAATCACCTGCGATAGAGGAACTTATGTATTATTTTATACAAAACCATTCAATATTTCCAATCCTTAAACAAATTGAAATAAATAACATTACAAAAGTATATTTGCATATGCATGTAAAGAAAGCAACATATTACATGATAGATCAGTTTTCAGACAAAAAACAAAAAACCTAACAAAAAAACTTAATTTAAACTAGGCGCTTGGATTTTGGGGGATACATGGCCGTACAGCACCGACTGTTCTTCACAATAAGCAGAATTTCAGACAGACAAAAGGACTGACACCCCCTCCATACCCAAAAACAAGGGGAAAACCCTATATATTTATTAACTGTAAATGAAATGAACTAAGAAATCTAAATAAAATGTGACTTTTGTAAAATAAAGTAAAACTGTAGCACAGATTTCCAGACTTCACTTAGTTTCAACCTGCACTAAGACAATTTTTCTGAGCATCAATTATTTACCACTCTGGTCTAATTTTTGGGATTAGGACTACCACACACCTCAAAGAAGCAAAGCAATAAATAAAGACACAGAAACGGTACAGAGAACAGATTCTCCTGGGCTGAACAGCTGAAGATGGATTATCTGATCCCAGCAGCCACTATGATCTAGATCAGCCAGCTTGGTAGTGAGTCCACACAAACAGAACCAGCTTTGATGGACTAAACTGCACTTTATTTTCACTGTCTATTTAAACTAATCAGAATTCAGATGGATGAATTAAAGCAGAGCTGCTATATCGGAACTCTGTTAATCTTCACCATACACCTCACCCTTTAATCTTTAAGTGTAGAGTGAGGTAGTTTTCCCTGTGAAAGCAGCTGACCTCAAACTGACATTTTTCCTGGTCGATTAGAAATCAGTCTTATCCTTCACTGTAATCCCTAAACAATCTGCTGGCTCACGGTTTCATGCAGTTTACAAGGCTTGTGTGAACAAGTCCAGCTCAGTCAGAAGTAACCATAAAATAAGACATGATAGCTTACTGTCTTTAGTTATTCCTACTATAAACAACAATTGTGGATCTTTAGTTTTTATACCACAGTGCTGTTAAAATGTTTAGTGTGACATGTGAAGTGGGGCAGGATGCTATGGATCCACAAGTCCTGGCATGGGTCAGATCCCAGGCAGGCAATGTCAGTATAATTAATAGTAATAAACTGAAGACCAAAAGTGAGAATAAAAAGGGATCCTAACACGAGATGATTTTTTAAATACTGTACTTTAAGTGTAAGGATGTTGTGATAATGTCCACTGTTGAGAAAATGTTATTTTTGAAAGTTATAATGACTTTGATGTTGAGATATTAATTACAAAATATTGTAAATACAACCTTAAAACGACAAAAAAAAAAAACTTTATTTGGAGCATTTATCACAATTAACATCCATTTGCACTGACCACATTCATGGTCCTTTAAGTTTCTAACAGGGTTTAGAATCCTGATTGGAGATCCAAACTGAAAGTCTGAGGTAGTCCTTGTTCTTCATTATTCTATCCACTTTAGGCAATGCACCAGTTTCACTGTCAGCAAAACAGCCCAAAAGCATGATGCTACCACCACCATGCTTAACAGTGTCCTTCAGGTTGAATGTCTCCTCACCTTTACTCTTTCAAACATACATCTTGTCAAAACGTTCCTCAAGAAGGCCTTGATGAACCAGTTTACTATTAGTTGAGGGTGACAGTTTTTATCTTCTTCTAGATCTTGGCAAAGTCTGTTGTTTACTGTTGCGTACTGAGCGTGGAAGTTTAGAAACCTGCAAGTTTAGAAACAGCTACAGAAGAATTTCCTGACTTGTGAATCTACCATCCCTTTTCTCGGATCTGCACTGAGCTCCTGGGACTTTCCCCTTGTATTGTGTGTTTTAGACCATTTAACAGCAGCAAGTTTTTGATTAAAAAAAAATCGAACTGACATTAAAAAGATCAAATAAGACCTCCGAGTGGTGCAGTGGTAAAGTGCTCGCCCTATCATCCGGAGATTGCGAGTTCGATTCCCGGGTGTTGCTGTAACCTCTCGCAGCCGGAGGTCTAGAGAAAGCTGATTGGCCAAGCTCTCTCAGAGGAGAGGGATGAGAGAGCTTTTCAAGTCACACTGTATGCATTGTGCATGCACTATCGACATGCTTTTTTCATCCAGCAACGTGCAGTCATGTCTGTGTACAGCCATGTCTATGGAACAAGCTGAAGTAATTTGCTCAATGAAGAAAAGTGTCACAAACTGGACAAATTGCCCAGGCATAATTCTATGGGATACAAAGAATCCGCGCAGTGGGTTTGTTCAATTCTAATGGATTTCTAATGGAATTCTAATGTATTTGCTTTGACACGGCAGGTATGGATTAAAAACTGGAAAAAAAAAATGCAGCATTCAAATGCCTGTATGAACTAGCTTTCAATTGATCTAAATTTCCAACCTGCATAAAAGGTTATGTTGATAATTCTATCCCAAGTGCTTGAAGAAATCAAGAGGCTTTTTACCAATTGCCTGGATGAAAGCCTTGTGAAGAAGAAGAAAAAAAAGAAAAAACAAGACCTGACTGTCAACAGGAGTCCACTCTCATTAACCAGAGACCCACAGTCTTCTAAAATAATCTCCTCTCTCACTTTTTTCCAGCGCACAAGAGTCTTAGAGATAAAGCAATTGGAGAGACAAGCAGCCTTGTTCTGAGGTCTCCCTTAAAATAAACGCTAATCTCGTGTGAGCGAAAGTGGCAGCAACGCATCGGAGAGTCGCAGAGCCACCAGGGCCTTCAGGCTCACCGGACATGATCAACGAGTCCCCATCTTATTTCAGACTAAATAGGCTGTATTGTTCAGAAAACGATGGAATTAATAATCTCTCAGTTCTAGGAAAGTAAAAGATAAGAGGTGGGTCAGAAAGGGATCGCAGAAGAGAATGTGATTTGTTTCCAATCCTTGTAGGTTGACGCTAAGCTCTGCCAGATGGTGCTCTGATTACAAAAAAAAAAAAAAAAACATGGGGAGAAGGCTGCTTTAAACAGGATTACATTAGCGTACATTAGCTTTCTTCCCATGACTATTTGAAGTGATTTGGAGAGTGCTATCTCAGATGGTCCAAATCCCCTCTTAAGCTTTAAGGGCTTTTAAATTAACTCTTCATACCGTACATGTATGGAGTGTCGACCCAGCTCACTCTCTAACCTCCTTCTCTTCTTTCATGCACAACACAAACTCACATACAAATCAAGACTATAAAGAGTAATGATTAATTACTTTATTAATGCCTTCAGGAAGCTCTTTCTGTCCTACCAACAATCATCAGACATTCAGTGTCTAGTGAAAGCAATTGCAAGAAATAAATAAATTGATAAATACAAACAAATTTAATCTAACCCCACAAGAATGGGTTGCACATATTTTTCTTAATCGATAGTCAAGCATGTTAACAGCAGAACAAACGACATTCCATGCTGTTGAACAGTTGGATTAAACTGAAAGAGTTTTAAAACAACAGCAGTCAGTTTTGTGACAGAGCTCTGTGAAAATAAAGATGGCGGAAGCGGATTATAAGCACTCATTCTGGTGTTCATAAAAGGAATAGCTATGTTCAAATAAGCTATTAGCAAGGATGTAAGGAGCCAGGCTACTAACAGCCACCACAGCTTACCACAACATGCAAAACAGATTTATCAGTTAAATTTTTAACGACAATTAATTCCTTAACACCTCTATTTAATACAAATACTTCTTTTTTGACTTGCATGGTTTCTAGTGAAAAGCCTTTCGATAAATCCACAGAAGGCCAGCGTTAAAGGAAGATGACCAGCCTGAGAGACTCTCAATCTCAGTGGTGTGAAGATGAACAAAACGATGCCATTGCACAAGACATCCATCTCTCCATCGCCACTAGCACGAGGACACGGTCTGCTCCTGAGAAAATCTGTGCAAGAAATATTAATCCACACAACAGACAGATGGCTGGGGCTTGCATAATGTATAGTTACTGATCCTGAAGAAGAGGAAAGAGGAGATGCCAACGGCAAATGGAAAAAAGGAACAGATTGTATCTTACAGCTGATGTTTATAAGTTTAAAGTTACCAAACCATTTTTTAAAATGTTTATGATGCTGTAGATAGGATCTTATACCGTATGTATAATAACATTTACTAAATTAATCAAAGCATGACTTCCTAAGCTTTTTTATAATATAATTATGTTTTATTCAGGCAGCATGCTGGCATAGTGGCATCACAGTCCAAAGACATGCAAGGTAGGCTGCGTGGTGGTTCCAAATTGCCCATAGTGTGCAATGAATTGGCACCTCATCCAGGGTGCATCCCACCTACTGTTCTGAATCCTCTGGGACAGGTTATAGTACATACATCCTTTGACCCAGTGCAATATAAGAAGTATAGAGAATGAGTGAGTGAGTTATTATTGTAGTACTGTCAGTAAACATCGTCACAAAGCTGTTTCTCAAAAATCTGGATATATAACACCTGTACTTATTTATTCAATCAAGTGGTTGATTATGTGGCATGCATAAAATCATAACATAGATTAATGTTAACATCTGAAGAAAGAAAAATGTGATGTTTGGGACTTTGACATGGCTGATGATTCTCGACAGGGTGGTGTATGCATTTTCATGCAACGAAATGTTATGCAAAACAATCTATGGAGTTCACAAAAAACAGTGAGTAGCAGTCCCGTAAGCAGTATGGCATTAATGGCTTAATGATCAGAACGGTAAGAGGTCAAATAGCTAAAATGCTTTGTAGGGCTCATCAGTTATGGAAAAAACTAAAAACAAAACATAATCTCAATTATTTTTGGTCAATATTTAGATATTAGTTACTTAACATGATTATTTGGAAACATCAAGCATTTATTCAGCTTCTAAAGAAAGATTGTTTTAACAGTGGTATTTCTTGAACTTTAAATATAATTTAGCTGTAAAAAAAAATATAAGAAAAAGAGAGGAAGGAGAGATTAATGCCACAGCCTGGTTGAGAGTGAGTTTGAGCTTTTAGTGAGGGGTGAAAGCACACAGGCTTGATGGATTTCTAACACGAAATGAAATTGTAAATCAAATTGAGATTTGACTAGCTGAACAGCCCTACTGATTAGAGTTGACAGGAAAACTATAATAACTAAAATAATGGCACTTTACATCCATGGTGAACAGAAAAGCATCCCAATACACACAACATTTTGAACCTTGAGGCAGATGAGCTACACTAGATGAAATGGTGTGCATGGGCTCACAAGAACCGGGTAACTGAAGATTGATCTGAAGATCTGTATTGACTGACTAATTTACTGATCGATTGATAGTCTTCTTCTGTTGTGTATTCTGAGATGCATTTCTGTTCGTCATCTTTGTAAAGAGTGGTTATTGGATTTATCATAGACTTCTTGTCCCCTTGAAGAAGTCTGGCTTTTCTCGACAAAGCATTTCCACAACAATCTGTAAAAAAGAAAATTCTGTGTGTGTGAGTGAAAATTCCAAGCACCATTCCAGCACATCTGGCACCAATAACCATGCCACAGTCAAAATAACTGAAATTCTCTTTTTTTTATTGGTTCTGATGATTGTCGTGAACAATAAATGCAAATGATCTGTATCTCCATGGCTTTACTAATAAATTATAATTGCATGAATAGGCAGGAATACAAGTATCTCTGATAAAGTGTCTGGTAAGCACATACACTAAAAACAGAGCAGTTTGGTATTCTATGTTAAATTAAATGTTAATTGAATGAGTAATTAAAGTCTATAATAAATTCTAATACTGTGTTATGATTGTATTAGAAATGTAGTGTAGCTTCACTTCTACTGTTTATTGTTTATAACAATAAAAAATGAATAACAGTGTTATCCCATGGCAGACCCTGCAGTATATGCAGCCTGACAAGATTATTGTGTATTTCCCATAATGCTGTGCATGTGACGAGAATCTACACTTTGTCATGATGCATGTACGCAGCTAGTGGAAACACATTAATAAATGGAGCACACTGCTTTGTGAAAGGAATAGAGACGTGACTATTTGGAAAATATAGTTGTAGAGAGAAGTGGTATAAAATGTTATTTCTCCAAAATTGAAATACTGTTTCCAGCGTATCTCATTCCTTATATGTGTAGAAATAAATTGAACAAATTTAAGGTATTTTGTGGTGGCTAGTTTTCCTCCAGGTGATACAGGAGTCGGAAAATACAGATCTATCAAAGTGTGACAAATTCCAATGAACCTTACTGAAATGGTAGCTGTCGGGCACAAGGCCTCACTTGCACACTAATATCAGAAGACTTTAAAATGTTCTTTTCTAGCATCTTATATCAGCTGACACGTTAGAACACTCCCATCCTTGTAATGAGAAACACGATGCCTATCCAAAAAAGTCACCATTTCAGAAGGGTCAAATTATTGAGGTGCATCAAGCAAACAACTAAGGAGACGTGAAAGCAGTTAAGAACTTTTCAATACATTATCGAACCGTGGAAGGATAGTGTTGAACCACACTTTAATCTGAAAAAAAGGCCCCAATTTTCTAGGGGGAAATAGTTGAACTTTGGAACAATGGAAAAAGGTCATGTGGTCTGAAGGACCCTATTCCAGAGCAACGCTTGCATCGGGGTCAGAAGGGAACCGCATGAAGTGATGCACCCATCATACATAGAGAGCATTGTACAAGTCTCTAGAGGCAGTGGTATGATCTGGGGTTACTTCAGTTGGTCAGGTCTAGTCTTAGCAATGTTATGTGACAATAAAAAGAAGTCCCCTGATGACCCAAATTTACTTAATGACTAGGTTATCATATCTGTGGAGTTTTTATTAGTGCTTCCTAGCAAATTTAGGCATTTCTCCCGATTAGTGTTTTTCTTAAGGCTGTTTAGTACCAACCTCTTCAGTTCTCTTCCCATTTTGCATGTGGAAATGCTCTTACTTTCAGTAAACTGACAGTTCACCACTAACTTTCCAGGTTTTAATAATGCATTTTACAGTTCTTAACCCAATTTTAGTAGTTTCAATAATTTCAATAATTAGTTCATTTTTGTTGTTCTTTTTTGTCTTTTCCTGCATGCTCCTTGGCATTTCTGTTAACTAGAGAAATGTAACTTAACCTCTCAAATCTATTAATCTCATGTAAAGAACATCATGATTTAATGTTTAATTGCAACTTTTACACAATCTACAGTACCATTTTTAATTGTCAAACCCAATAGCTTCAGACGCACAGATAAAAAAAAAAACCTGTTTCTACTCACAACCTGTGTACTATAAAAAACTACATCTACTATAATTATTGAAGCATCCAGCATGTAAGTGTTAAAGTATTAAAGTGTGTGTATGCATGTCATTCCAGACTCTGGCAAGACAAGGCTGAAATTCTTTTGGTTAACAGCTCCCTTAGATAAGACAGGAACACCTGCAAACTAATTCAGCTGAAAACAATGTTTCCTTCAGAGACGGGCCAGAAGAGAAGATGGTATGAATAAATAATAGAAAGCTCTGTGTCAGCATAACAGCAACATGTTCTGTTTTAATGTGTTAAATTTGCACTATTTCTGAAAAGTCAGTATACTCTTGATATTCAAATCCACTTTTAATCAATTGAGTCAGAATTTAAAAAATTGAACATTGAAATTCTTGTCCTGTGCTGTTCTAGGAAACGAACTGAAACCAGATTACTGAACTGTCTGCTTGGTGTACGAGGTAAAAAGCCACTGGTTTGCTTTTTTCTCCAAACTCAGTGAGCAAATTAGTCTTGCAACATGGCCACATGCTCACACTTGCTCAACACATGCTCAAGACTTTATAGACATTTGAGACAGGAAAAACATCACCATTTGTTTATAATCCTACAGGATTATATTCTACAAGTTTTTTTTTTGAAAAAATAATTATGGCAGATAAAAGATTTGTGCTCTGTAAAAATTTAGCTTTTTGTTTAATTTCATTTTAAATGAAACGCTGATCTCTTGTATTTGAAGTTCGCATTGTTTAAAGGTTGTGCTTGGTTTTTAAGTGAGAAAACTAAAATAAGTAATGGTCAACACTTAATTACTCATATTTAATTCAGTTGTGAAGCTATTGAATATACTGTAGCTAAGGTATAAAATGTTTGAGTTATGACAAATAATTTTAAAGGTTCAAATTCTTGCAATTGAAAAAATTGGAAAAAATATAATATCAAATTGGGATATTGATAAAATTGTGATATTTACAGAATCACAATATTAATCGAATCAGTAGTTAGTTATAGTGATAACATGGTATAACATCCGTTATGACTGCCTATTCTCCTCCATTGAAACGGTGAGTTTGGAAGAGGAGTAAAACTGAGGGAGACTGAGGTTTAAAAATGCATTATCTCAGAGTGTTTCAGTTGGAGCATTATCAGACACACTTTAATTAAACTTATATAGTAATTAAAATATAGGAACATTAAATTCTTTGCCACACTTAAAATAAAAATAGGCACAATAATAGCACTGAGAGGGCTTATTAAATATTTACGACAGGTCTTATTAGACTGGAAAGATTTCAATTTAACACTGTGAAAGATTGCGCTAGATACATTTCCATGTAAAGAGTTTTGCGTAACTATATCCATCTTGCCAGGTCATGGGCCTCAACCTTGAGCATCACAACCCTTTACGTTGTGACACAATACAAATGCTATTTATGTGACAATTTATTAAATGTTTCTCTTTGCATTTTTATGCCACTTTTCACACTTCTATCCTAACTATTTTCAGCTTCATGCTCCCATTTTAAAAAGCACATTTGTTATTTTCTCATGTACATACAAATTATTACCAAGTACTTGAAAAGGGATATAACATTTATATGAATACTCATCAGCAGGCACATGGAATGAGACTGCCAGTGCCTCGGCTTGAGAATTAAATATACTATACTAGTTCTTATCTCTGTCTAAGAGGATTTTTTGTAATTATTAGTTTAAAATAGAAAGAATAAGTTCATCTTCTTGTGTACAAAGTAAAACACTGTGTTAAGTAAATGAATCTTTAATGTTTCATTAACATTACTTAAACATCACCTTCATATGTAGTTTCATGCAGCCATGCTTTGTAAAGATATATTTCCCTAATGTTTATACAATGTTTTACAGTTCTATATCCAGAACAGCAGCATGCCCTCTCATGTGATATTGCTTAATTATATCAATTATCATAATCTCCTCATGTACTGTCACTATTTGTAAACATTAAATAAATGAAAGATTTGTAAGAATAATGCATGCAATTGTCATGCGCACTCCTAACACGACCGGCACGACGGCCCGGAAGTAGTACGGTCGCGACTTAGGAAGAATAAAAGGAGACAAGATGGTGCTTTGCACTCGCTCAGTCATTGAGTTTTGCCCATGCTATGGCCGACGCCTCGCTCGTCTAAACGTGAGTACTCACTTTCTTGGGTTTCGCTTTCGATTTCGTGTGTGTATTTAGAACGCGGGTTTATTTGTGTAAACTCTTGCTCTCGCTTCGGGAGAGTTCTAATAATAACCAGCGTGGTTATCCTGCCTGCTCGCGCTACTTCCGCGTTTGGGTTTACCATCCACGCTACAAGGCTAACTGCTAGTCTTCTGGTTCATCTCCAGTTAGTTCGTGACAGAATGACTGAGCCATCAGCAGTGAACCCAGCGGAGTTTGCTCACCTCTGCGATGTGGTTGACCAGCACGCTAAGTTGATTGATCAGCTCCGTGGTGAAGTCACGTCTCTCCGCAAGGAGCTCCAAGACGTCACGGTCTTGCGCCGCGAGGTGGCGGAGCTGTGACAGGACAATGTGACCGTCCGCGGGGAGGCCGCTCAGCCGGCTGTTGCAACGCCCATCGCAGCGGCTGCTGCACCGCCAACCCCCCTCCCCATCTTCTGATGTTTTTCTGGCTTTACCGGATAAATGGGATGGCACAGATGGGAAGTGCATTGTTTTTCTAACCGCATTGGATCTCGTGTTTGAATTCAATTCCACCAGGTACTCCACAGACCGACTGCGCATTGCTCTTCTCGTCTTGTTGCTATCCGGGCAGGCAGCTGAGTGGGCCACGGCGGTTCTTCGCTCAGATTCAGACGTCGCCTACTCGTACACGGAATTCACCCGCCAACTCAAACTCCCCTTCGAACATCCTGCTGCGGAGGTGGAGACCGACTCCAAACTATATCACCTACGGCAGGGAGGGTCGTCCGTGAGCCGCTACACTGCGGAGTTTCGTACCCTTGCTGTGCAGACCGACTGGGGAGACTCCGCCCTCCGGACGACCTACTACGAGGGACTGGCTTTGCGTATAAAGGACGAGCTCGCCGGACGAGAGCTCCCAGCGACCTTGGAGGGCTTAATCCAACTCGCCCTCCGGATCGACCAACGTCTGCTCGCTCGCCCCAAGCCAGCTCCCCGTACCCTGCCGCCCATCATGATGCCATTACATCAGTCTGCTCCTCAATCCACCCCTTTCTTCCCCCAAGCTCCAGTCTCCGAAGCCCGATCCTCATTCACTGCTCCACCTACCAGACCCGTCGGTTCTCCACCTCCCGCCGTGGTTAACACAGGAGCCGGGGAACCCATGCAATTAGGGCGCACCTCCTTAACCGCTGCAGAACAGGAACGCCGATTCAGAGAGGGGCTCTGCGCGTATTGTGGATCTGCTACACACCACCGAGCCATCTGCGACCGGGAAACACGCAGACCTGGTGAGAAATGAGAGTGGCTCACCGGGTTCCATCTCCCTCTCCACCACCTTGACCGATGATTCCCGTCTCACGGTAAAAGTACACCTCCAGTTTGACCACAAACGAGTTGGAAGTACCGCGTTCATCGATTCCGGTGCCGCGGGCAACTTCATTGACTCTTCTTATGTCAAAAGACTGGGGGTAAAGACATAGGCGTTATCCCAGCCCGTAACTATTACATCAGTTGATGGTCGGCACCTCTCCTCCAGTCCAATCACCCTCCGAACCCAGCATATCACCCTCGTCATTAAGCAGCATCAGGAACAGATCCAGCTTTACATCACCTCCATTCCGTCACCACCTATCATCCTGGGACACCCATGGCTACTGCGTCACGACCCTCTCATCTACTGGACCCAAAATCGGATCCTACAATGGGGACCGACCTGCAACGAACTATGCCTACGGGCCGAGGCTGGGACGTGCTCTAGGGAGACCGAGGTCCCCGATGTCGACACAGATAACATCCCACGAGACTACCGGGACCTGGCTGAAGTCTTCTGCAAGAAACGTGCCACCCATCTACCTCCACATCGCCCCTACGACCTGGCGATCGACCTTCAGCCAGGCTCCATCCCACCCCGCGGCCACCTCTATTCCCTATCCAAGAACGAGATGCAGGCAATGGAGGAGTATGTCTCCAGTGGACTTCGCCATGGTACCATCCGGCCCTCCACCTCACCTGCCGCCGCGGGGTTCTTTTTTGTGAAGAAACGCAATGGTAGTCTCCGTCCCTGTGTCGATTACCGGGGACTCAACAACATCACCATCAAGAACCGACACCCGTTGCCCGTTACCCGTGGTACCCGTTTACCAACTCTGCCCTGGATGCCCTCTCTGGTGCCACCATTTTTACTAAGTTGGACCTCCGGAGCGCCTACAACTTGGTGCGCATCAGAGAAGGCGATGAGTGGAAGACAGCCTTCATCACCCCTACCGGACACTATGAAAGCCTGGTCATCCCCTTTGGTCTCTGCAATGCACCCGCTGTATTCCAACAATTTATCAACGACGTTCTCAGAGACATGTTAGGACGCTGGGTGTTCGTCTACCTGGACGACATCCTCATTTACTCCCGAACCATCAACGAACACGTCCAGCACGTCAGGGCGGTCCTAAAGAGACTCCTTGCCCACCAACTGAACTGTACTGTAAGTTGGAAAAGTGCGCTTTTCACGAGCGCTCCACCACATTCCTGGGTTTTGTCATCTCGTCCCAGGGTGTGGCCATGGACCCGCAGAAACTGGAAGTTGTGAGTCATTGGCCCCTACCCAAGACTCTCAAACAACTCGGGTTTGCTAACTTCTACCGTCGCTTTATCCGGGACTACAGTACAGTTGCAGCCCCATTAACCGCTCTGACTCGCCCCTCATCTCACCCCTTCCATCTCACCTCCACCGCCATCTCAGCCTTCCATGAACTCTGTCGCTGCTTCACCACTGCCCCCATCCTTCTTCACCCGGATGCTGACAAACCATTCGCTGTGGAGGTGGACGCTTCAGATGTGGGCGCCGGAGCCGTTCTCTCCCAGCGAGGTCCAGACCAAAAACTGCACCCTTGCAGTTTTTTCTCCAAGAAATTTGACTCCACTCAGCAGCGATACGGAGTAGGGGACCGCGAGCTGCTGGCCATAAAGTGGGCCTTGGAGGAATGGCGACACTGGCTCCAGGGCGCCAGAGAGCCATTCATCGTCTGGACCGACCATCAGAACCTCATTACTATCCGCACATTGAAACAACTCAACCCCAGACAGGCGCGGTGGGCATTGTTTTTCGAAAATTATCATTTCCACCTGTCATACCGCCCGGGGTCCAAGAACACCAAGGCCGACGCTCTATCACGACAACACGAAGAAGACATCCCCTGGGCAGACCCCGCGCCTGTCCTACCACCCACCAAGATCCTTGCACCAATTAACTGTGATTTGGAAAGGACACCATCCTCACCATCGTCGACCGGTTCTCCAAAGCTGTACACCTGGTGGCCCTCCCCGGTCTCCCGTCAGCCAAAAGGACAGCTGAGCTGATATTAGAGCACGTAGTCCGCCTGCATGGGTTCCCAAAGGACATCGTCTCGGACAGGGGGCCCAGTTCACATCCCGGTTCTGGAAAGCCTTCTGCCGTCTGATCGACTCCACCTGCAGTCTGTCCTCCGGCTACCACCCACAGACTAACGGTCAGACGGAGCGAACCAACCAACAACTGGAGCGCTACCTGAGATGCTTTATTGCTGATCGTCAGTGCTCCTGGGCCCGCTACCTCATATGGGCTGAGTTGTCTCACAACCTCCATACGTCCTCTGCCACCAACCTCAGCCCGTTCGAGGTGTTCTACGGTTTCCAACCTCCGATGTTCGACCATCAAGAACCAGTTGGTTCGACGGTGTCGACAGCTCTGGAGACGAGCAAACAACGCCATCCGACTTGCTAACACCCGCTACACCTTTCAACATCACCGTCGACACCCACCGGGGACGAATGTACCAAGTAGGTGACAAGGTATGGTTATCAACAAGAAATCTACACCTGCAGATAGAATCACGGAAACTATCACCCAGATTCATCGGACCATACCGCATCAACCTCCGGATTAACCCTGTCACCTACCGGCTCCAGCTGCCTGCGGCGCTCCGGATACACCCGGTATTCCACACATCTCAACTTAAACCCTTCACCACGTCACCCATGGCTGCGTGCTCGCGCTACTTCCGCGTTTGAGTTTAACATCCACGCTACAGGGCTAACTGCTAGTCTTCTGGTTCATCTCCGGTTAGTTTGTGACAGCAATTCTTTTCCGTATTTGTACCACAAACACTCAGTTGATTAATCTAAAGACTACACACGCTCTGCAAACAGGATGTAAAAAACTGAGTTAAGAATAATACCTAGATAGAGAGAGATACGTGCTGCTCAGTTAAATGTTAAACTCTTATTTGAAGTTAATTAGTATTCTTTCAATGCTGCCCTTGTGTTTTTTAAGGAAGAAAACTAATGCTGTAAGGAATTAATTATATTATTAAATTTAAAATTGTAATAAAATAGTGGGAAAATGTAATATCGAATCGGGATATTTATAAAATTGTGATACATATAAAATCGCAATTTTAATTGACTCAACACCTGATAATATCATATCGAGAGGTGACTGGTGATTCCCATTCCTAATAGATAGTACTGTTACTATTTGTCACGCTCTCAACGCTTTTGCACTGATCAGGCCCCTATCAGACGTCTTCCTCGAAGGTTTATCACAGGCAGTCAAAGACGAACTAGTTTCTCAGGAGCTACCTGCCGACCTTAACAGACTCATGCATCTCGCTGGTCGGCTCGATGCGCGCCTCCGCTCAAGACGACCCTCCAGGAGATCGTCTCTCGCTAACAAATTTCCCCCCCAGGACGGCTCACAGGCCCCTTCCTCCACGACAGAACGATCAGGAGGAGCCCATGCAGCTAGACAGGACTCGAATTTCAGAGGAGAGGTGTCGGCGTCGCCAGGAAAGAGCCTGTTTCTACTGCGGAGACTCTGGACATTTTCTTAAGAACTGCCCCGTTAAAAGGAGGCGCCCTCAAGTCAGGCTGGGAGCACTAGAGGGCGCTCCTTCAGGCAGACTCCCAGAACCAGGTCCCCTACTCCCTGCTACGTTAATCATCTGCGGCCAAGCTCACCAGGTCCAGGCACTCATCGACTCCGGTTCTGTCCGTAACCTGATCAGCGCCGCTACAGCTAGGGCGTTGGAGGTCCCATGTGTTCCAATAGAACCTACGCTCGCAGTTCAGACCCTAGACGGAAGCCCTCTGCCAGCCATCACGCGGCGAACCCGTCCTCTCACCCTACGAATTTCCGGAAACCACTCTGAGGAGATCTGCCTGTTGGTTATTGAGAGATTCCATGCTGCTGTAGTTCTCGGTCTTCCCTGGTTAGCGCTTCATGGCCCACACATTGACTGAACTAAGCATACTATCACGGACTGGAGCCCGTCGTGTTCCGGGTCTTGTCTTCTCTTGGCGCTCCCTCTACCTTCCACTCTAGCCAAGCCTGACGGTCTCCCTAACATCTCCAATGTCCCCGCTGAGTACCACGATCTCAAGCTGGTCTTCAACAAGACTCGAGCCACGTCGCTTCCTCCTCATCGGCCTTATGATTGTCCCATTGACCTTCTTCCTGGCACCGCTCCCCCAAAGTGTCGTCTCTACTCTCTGACTTGCCAAGAGCAAGAAGCCATGAATGAGTACATCACGGGGGCTCTCGCTGCTGGTATCATCCGTCCCTCCTCCTCACCCTCTGGAGCAGGGTTTTTCTTTGTCAAAAAGAAAGATGCGTTCCTTTGTCCATGCATAGATTACAGAGGGCTCAACGCAATAACCGTCAGGAACCGCTATCCCTTACCGCTCATGTCTACGGCCTTCGAACTTCTCCAAGGAGTCACCATCTTCACTAAGTTAGATTTACGCAATGCCTATCATCTCGTCCGTATAAGGGAGGGCGACGAATGGAAAACCGCCTTCAACACCCCGACCAGGCATTATGGATACTTGGTAGTGCCGTTCGGACTCACCAACGCTCCTGCCGTCTCCTCCTGAGCCTGATAAACGACGTACTCCATGACCTTTACGTATTCGTCTATCTGGACATTTATATTTTTTCACGCAACTTGGAGGAGCATCGACGTCACGTTCATCAGGTGTTACAGAGACTGTTAGAGAACAACTTATATGTCAAGGCAGAGAAATTTCACACAACGTCGACCACCTTCCTAGGCTTCGTCATCTCCCCCTTGTGGCTAGAGATGGAACCGGCCAAGGTTCAGGCGGTTTCCAACTGGCCAACCCCAGCCTTGCGACAAGACCTCCAACAATTTCTGGGCCTCGCCAGTTTCTACTGCAGGTTCATTCAAGGGTACAGCTCCGTCGCCACTCCTCTAACCTCTCTGAGTTCCCCCAAGACGCGCTTCCGTTGGAACGTGGAGGCGGATAAAGCCTTCTCCGACCTCAAGGGAAGGTTCACCTCAGCCCCAATATTGATCATCCCCGACCCATCCCGGCAGTTCGTGGTGGAACTAGATGCGTCCACCTCCAGCGTTGGAGGGGTCTTGTCCCAGAGGTCGTCACAGAATAACAAACTGCACATTTGCTCATTTTTCTCCTGTCGCCTGTCTCTGGCCGAAAGGAACTATGACGTGGCCGATCGGGAACTACTAGCCATCAAGTTAGCGCTAGAAAAATGGAGACACTGGCTGGAGGGGACCGAGCTCCCGTTTCTAGTATGGACCGATCACAGGAACCTTGAATACTTACACAGTGCCAAAAGACTTAATGCCCGACAGGCCCGCTGGTCCCTGTTCTTTGCTAGGTTCAATTTTGTGCTGTCCTACCGGCCAGGCTCCGAGAACACCAAGCCTGATGCTCTCTCACGTCAGGTTATTCTTCCCCACAACTCCATGCCATGCGACACGATCCTGCCCTCTCGCTGTCTAGTAGCAGCTGTGGAATTGGACATTGAAGCTAAAGTTAAGCAGGCATTGACCCAGGAGCCCGGCCCCAGCAACGTTCCCCCTGATCGCCTTTTTGTTCCCCTCGGTCTACGGTCACAGGTCCTTGAGTGGGGCCATGGATCCAGATTGGCCTGCCACCCAGGCTCAGCCTGAACGCGCTTTATCATTCAGCAGCGTTTCTGGTGGCCCACATTGGGGAGGGATGTTTCCAGCTTCGTGGCAGCCTGAGACGTCTGCACTCGCTGTAAACATGACAACCGTCCCCTGGCCGGTCTCCTCAGACCCTTACCCATACCGCACCGCCCCAGGTCTCACATTTCGCTGGACTTCATAACTGATCTACCTTCGTCAGATGGGAACACATGTATCAAGACCAAGTCCATCTACCTGGTTCCGCTTCCCAGACTCTACTCTGCCAAGGAGACAGCGGAACAGCTGATCCTCCACGTTTTTCGTCTTCATGGTCTTCCTACGGACAGAGTCTCCGATCGAGGCAAGCAATTCACGTCACGCTTCAGGAAGGCTTTTTGCAAACTCATCTGAGCCACTCCTAGCCTGTCTTCTGGCTTTCACCCCCAATCCAACGGCCTAATGGAGCGAAAGAATCAAGCAATGGAAGTCGCTCTCCGGTGCATGACCACGCACAATGCTACCACCTGGAGTAAGTTCCTCCCGTGGGTCGAATATGCTCACAACTCCCTGCCGTCTGCCTCCACGGGGCTCTCCCCATTCCAGTGCTGCCTAGGCTACTAGCCACCACTATTTCCAACTCAAGAGGAGGAGGTAGAGGTCCCCTCGGTCCAACATTTCGTCCGCCGATGCAAACGGACATGGCTACGAGCTAGACGAAGCCTGCTGCAAGCATCCAAGTTGTACAAGCGACAGACGGACCGCCACCGTATCAAGGTGCCCAGGTACCATGTGGGGGAGAGGGTCATGCTCGCTACTAAGGACATCCCATTAAGAACACTCTCACGTAAACTCTCACCTCGCTTCATCGGCCCCTTCACTATAACCAGAATAGTAAACCCGTGCGCTGTCCCGACTCCTACTCCCCTCTTCTATGCGACGCATTCATCCCACCTTCCACGTGTCTCAGCTTCGACGCATCGTAAAGTGTCCTCTAAGCTGCTCATCACGCGGCCATGTTTTTTCCCACGCTGTCATCTCTCGTCACACGCCCCCCTCACCGCCCCGCCGACACACCGGTTTCTCATCTGTTGCTGATTTCTTACAGCATATAAGGAAGTGCAGCACGCTTTCTCGCTGCCGGATTATTGTGTGTTTTTGCTCCAATATTCTCGCATTTTGTTTCATGGTTTTGGATTAGTTGCCTCGCTCACGGATGTAAAGGCATTGAACTCTCGCTTTCCTTTGCTTTGCTTCACGTTTTGGCTCGACGCTCTCGCTGACGGATTTAATGGCTTTGAACTCTCGCTTTTGTTCCTCGACTATGACTTTGCTTCACGTTTCGGCTCAACGCTCTCGTGGACGGATCTAACGGCTTCGAACTTTCACTTTCGCTCCTCAACTACGGCTCCGCTTCTCGTCTCTCCACTGCACACAGCTTCAGGTTACCCAGCCCAAGCATCTCAAAATTTTGCATGTGTACTTTGTCTATTGTGTATTTTGTATAGAAATTTGACAGTTCTTTTAGATTAACTTAAAAGTGTAAAAATGTGTGTTGTAAATTTATGTTGTTGCATGTATGTAGCACCTTGGTCCTGGAGGAACGTTGTTTTGTTTCACTGTGTACTAACTGTATATGGTTGGAATGACAATAAAAGCCTACTTGACTTAATAGCAATTTGCATATACTCCAGAATGCTATGAAGAGTGATCAGATGAATTGCATAGTCCTTCTTTGCCATGAAAATTAACTTAATCCCAAAAAAAACTTTCCACTGCATTTCATTGCTGTCATTAAAGGACCTGCTGAGATCATTTCAGTATTCGTCTTGTTAACTCAGGTGAGAATGTTGACGAGCACAAGACTGGAGATCATTATGTCAGGCTGATTGGGTTAGAATGGCAGACTTGACATGTTAAAAGGAGGGTGATGCTTAAAATCATTGTTCTTTCATTGTTAACCATGGTGACCTGCAAAGAAACGCATGCAGCCATCATTGCGTTGCATAAAAATGGTTTCACAGGTCAAGGATATTATGGCTACTAAGATTGCACCTAAATCAAGAACTTATAGGATCATCAAGAACTTCAAGGAAAGAGGTTCAATTCTTGTTAAGAAGGCTTCAGGGCGTCCAAGAAAGTCCAGCAAGCGCCAGGATCGCCTCCTAAAGAGGATTCAGCTACGGGATCGGAGTGCCACCAGTGCAGAGCTTGCTCAGGAATGGCAGCAGGCAGGTGTGAGCGCATCTGCACGCACAGTGAGGCAAAGACTTTTGGAAGATGGCCTGGTGTCAAGAAGGGCAGCAAAGAAGCCACTTCTCTCCAAAAAAAACATAAGGGACAGATTGATCTTCTGCAAAAAGTATGGCGAATGGACTGCTGAGGACTGGGGCAAAGTCATATTCTCGGATGAAGCCTCTTTCCGATTGTTTGGGGCATCTGGAAAAAGGCTTGTCCGGAGAAGAAAAGGTGAGCGCTACCATCAGTCCTGTGTCATGCCAACAGTAAAGCATCCTGAGACCATTCATGTGTGGGGTTGCTTCTCATCCAAGGGAGTGGGCTCACTCACAATTTTGCCAAAAAACTCAGCCATGAATAAAGAATGGTACCAAAACATCCTCCAACAGCAACTTCTTCCAACAATCCAACAATAGTTTGGTGAAGAACAATGCATTTTCCAGCACGAAGGCAAGAATGATAACTAAGTGGCTCAGGAAAAAAAACGTTGAAATTTTGGAAACTCCCCAGATCTTAATCCCATTGAGAACTTGTAGTCAATCCTCAAGAGGCAGTGAACAAATAAAAACACACTAATTCTGAAAAACTCCAAGAAGTGATTATGATAGAATGGGTTGCTATCAGTCAGGATTTGGCCCAGAAGTTGATTAAGAGCATGCCCAGTCGAATTGCAGAGGTCCTGAAAAAGAAGGGCCAACACTGCAAATAGTGACTCTTTGCATAAATGTCATGTAATTGTCGATAAAAGCCTTTGAAACGTATGAAGTGCTTGTAACTATATTTCAGTACATCACAGCAACAACTGAAACAAATACCAAAAAGCAGTTTAGCAGCAAACTTTGCGAAAACTAATATTTGTGTCATTCTCAAAACTTTTGGCCATGACTGTATAGGTGTGAACAGCTAAGACATCAATAGGAGTCCTGGTGAAACCTGGTGTTACCTGAGCCAGGTGTCAATAGGTCTTACATATTGGGGATTATTCAGTGAAACATACTCTCTGCTAAAAAAAAAGTTAGGCACATCAATCACTTTACCCCAAATAAAATGTCTTTCTGAGTGTTATAATTTAGTTGTTTTGCCCTGGGCAGACACCCAAGACTTTTATGAACTAAGTTCTGTGAGGTTTATTCTCCTTTTTCTCTGCTTTTCTGCTAGAATCTAATCTAACATATTTACAGCCACCTTATGAAGCAATCTTATGAAAGCCCAGTTCAGCCAACAGAAGCCCCCCTCCCTGTGTTTGAGGCCCGGCTCAGCTTGTTGCTCAGATCTGCTGCTCAGCAGAAGCTCATTTACATAGATAGTGAAGGAGTGCTTTTGGTGGCTGAGTAAAATAAAGGAAGTTTGAGATATGAAAAATGCATTATCTGAAGCGTATATCAGCTGCAGCATTAACAGACATCCATTTTTTTACAACCTGTGTTAAAAAAAAAAAATTATATATAAATGAGACCTTAATAGCAAGGATTAATCAAAGATCGGTCATGTTCACTGAAGGTCTTTGCAGGTCTCTGAAGAACTCAAGAGATCTGAAGACCTGAAGAACTGATGAAGTAGCATTAAGATATCTGTTGAACATTCTTGGCTTTTGTTGTCTGCATTAATGAGCACATATCATTAACAGTTTCTAATTTACTTTCATTCATAATTCGTCTAAGCTTCATCTTCATTTAATTAACTTAAATTTTAAATACATATGTTAGAAGTCAACATTGATAAGGATTTTAAGTTTACATTTCTGGGCCATGATATGAGTGATGTTTAAAATGTTATATAAATTATAATAAACTTAAAAACATAAGTAAATAATCTACTTTGGAGCACTAAAGCAATAGTCTTTCTGGTCTTTTTTCTTATAGAATCAGTGTATTTCAATTTACACTGTGATCATTAGAGTTGTGAAAATTGTTAATACTATATAAACATACTGTAATACTTTACTTATTGTACAAGTTGTACAAGTTCTTACTAGGGGTGCTCCAATCAGGATTTTTGGGGCCGATCACCGTTTTCCAATCACTAAAAGCTGTAACGGCCGATACCAATACCGATCAACGATTACAGGGTCTACTCGAAGCCTTACAATGTAGCATTATTTATTAAACTATATCAAACAACAATGTAAACTAAGTATTGAAATTACAAGAAGAGGAATATCATGAATTGACAACTGTATTTATTGGCAAGCAACTTAAAACATAGCAGCCTGTGCTTGGTTAGTAATTGGGAACAGCTTAGAGCTTGACAAATACAACTTTCCTGTAGATTGTATAAAATTAAATTAAATAACAGGCAAGTAGGACGTGAGTCGCCGGAAGTTCTGCAAGCATCCGCGAGGACTGTCAAAACATTAAACATGTTTAGTGTAATTTAATGTTTAGTTTAATTAAACATGTTTAATTCTCGCGGAAAGATGGAAATGTAATCACTGCGCCAAAACTCGCGGTGAGTCATGATGAACCGAACTTACGGCCACCGTGCGAAACCGAGGTGAGATAGGGGAATTACGTGACTAACCTTCAAATGTCTGATGAGGTTCGTGGTGTTAAAATGCTTTGGGTGCTTCCCGCCTCGTAGAATTGGCTTGTTACACAGGTTGCAGATTGCTAATGTATTGTCTTTTTCACACAACATGTAGAATTACCAGACCGGTAAAACCATTTTATCAGCTCGCAAAAAAAATGTCCCGCGAGTGTTGCGTCATCTGATCGGCTTTTCTATATCGGCCATTATAGAGACTGCCGATCAAAATTCCCAAAGCAATTATCGGCCGATTTTGATCGCCGACCGATCAATCGGAGCACCCCTTGGTCTTACTGCGTTCACCCGATTTTCTGCGACTGTGGTAGGAAAGTGGCTCAGTGATGATCCCAAAGTGATGGGGTAACTTTACACAATAAGAGTGCAAAATACTGTATGGAAAAATAATGTGTCTTGTGGAGTCTTCTGTCGAGTCTGCTGAAGAACAAGACCTCGAATACGACACGTTTTAGAGAGGTTAATAACTAAGCTTCTTTAATAAATATCCCGAAAGAAAGATTTTTTAAGCCACTCACGAGATATACACACAAAAACCATTTCAGCACAATATATAAGGCACGTTAAGAAGAACAGTGGACAGTTAACACCTATGAATTCTTGACCTTACATCTTGAATCTAATGTATGCAGTAAAGTAACTCTACATTAGAGTTCTGATTTAAAGCAGTCCACAAGTCATACTCAGGTTCAAGCAGGTTTCACAGTGGGCTTCAATCTAATTAAGTGGGAAAAATCATGTGATAAATTATTAATAATGGTAACATGAAAACATCTGGTTGTGCACTAAAAAAATATATGATTCAACTTTGGTTCTTATTCTTAAATTGTGAAGACAGCTTAAAAAAAAAAAAAAACTCTCCATTTTTTATGAGCACAATTTATGTCAATTAGACTGCAGATTTTCTATTTGACACATAAATTTACCGAAGGCTACTCTATTAGGAACTTCTGTACTTCCGCTCATTTATACAATTATCTCATCAGCTAATTATGTGCATGACAGCAGCCCAATGCATAAACTCAGACAGATTCAACCCTAGAGCGTCAATCAATTTTTACGTCAACTCAGAATTATTAAAAAGTATTCTCAGTGATTTTACCCATAATATGGCTTTTAGTTCCAGGAGTGCTGGTTTGGTATTTTCATGCAAGTCTATAGAAATGAGACAGCACTGTACACAGTAAGAAACAAAAAAGGTCCAGTGCAAAAAAAAAAGGAACAGGAATTCAGTGTTGCAATGGGAACAGACTCACAGAAACTGTGCAGTTGAAGAATGATGTCATCTGATCTCATGGATCTTCATTTATATTCTAACATATTGATGTGGTGGGGTCATAAGTTTGTCATAAATATATGAATCCATGGATACAACCTGCCTTTTTGTGTCAGCAGTTCAGGCTGGTGGTGGTGATGGTGGCGTAACAATGTGGGACATACTTCCTTCGCACACTCTAGTTTCCTTAATAGCAATCCAGCATTGTTTGAATGTCGCAGCCTATCGCAGAGTGTCGGAAAATCAAAAGGTATTGGTGCTGACCACAAACTGCTGACCGCAAGCATCTCTTTATAGCTGTAATTTACACAACGGAAAATGCTCACTTCCAGCAGGATATTATCACAACACACATGTCACCTGCAACTGGCTCTAAGAACATGACAATGTTTTCTGAATGAAATTGAGCACATTTTGAATGTTGTGGAATAGAGATTCAGTGCATTAATGCACAGTTCACAAATGTGCAGCAATTATGTGAGGCAGTCATGTCAGCATGAATTAACAACTATTCTAAGTAATCTGGTAATTGCTTTACGCCCTGGCCCAGCTCCCAAACTGGCCAACTTTATATATACACTAGTAATGTTTTTCTGTACCTGAGTTCAGTTGCGTATCTAGGCTCTTCAATAAAGTACTGTAGGTGCAGTATGCACCTACTGTAGCTGGTTTGCAATCTGCTACTAAACACAAAGAAGAAGATGATGCAAGGAAGTTGACCTTTGAGCTTAATATTACTGACATTAATATGCAAATGTCAAGAACTGTCCAGTTTCCTTCCAACCATGTAGATTTGAAAGGAGACAGATGGGTTTTGATGATCTCACATTCTAAACAGCAGTCTCCTTTCTTGTTTTGCTATAGCTGTCTTTCACACTAGCCACGATTAAATAGTACCGTCCACGGACACTATGGCTCCCCCTCTCCCCACCTTATTATTATTATTGTCCATACTGTGGTACACTTATGTATTTATAATCTGCGATACAGTAGGTTGTACCTTGTGGGTTTGCGCCTCGCCAATAAACACAAAGGGAAGAAGAGGTCAACTTTTGTGATATGCCTAATATTGTTGCTATTTCACGTTCTAACTTCGAGTTTTAAATGGTGTTCCATTTTCATGTTTAGGCATGGTTGGCTCTCATATTTGATTCATTTGATTTCTTTTCAAGTGGACTCTAGCACTGATCCATGCCCAGGCACAATATGGAGTGGTCACATTACACAAACGCACCAGACTTTGTGGTCAAGTGTATTCTCTGTGGTCAGTTCAGTCATGGTTGATTATATCTTCTTGTACATGATGTTATGTTATTATTTCTTCCCAGCCTCAAATTAATTGTTACTACTAAAGGAACAAGACATTTCATTTTAAAGACAAGGATCTGAGCTCACATTTATAACATGACCATTCTTCATGATGGATCTGCTCTATAGGGCAAATGTGATAAGGCCTGATGATGAGCAGCTGCACAGATGACAGTAAAATGCAGATGGATGGAGGAAGGGTAATATATTTAATAAAACTGCTGGAGACAAAGGATGGAAAAGTCTCTCTCATTTAGAGGCAATTCTGCAGGTGTGGTGGAACATTAAGCTTAAGGACAAATATGCACGTTAATCTGATGAGTGTCCCTAGCTGGCTGACTGAATCGGGTCCTTTAGACCTTATTAGCCCGGCACAACCGTGCCTCACCTAACTAAATCCAGGGTCATGCCTCCCACATGGCTGGTAAATCAATTATGCATGGCACTGGCCTAAGCTCATGTAAAAAGATAACAACATAAAATATGCAGCATACGCAAGTTATTACTATTTCATGTCTATAACATATTATTGAAGAACTGAGTATTCATCTGGACACACAACTGAGCCATGGAAATATGGCAAAAGGATATTATATACATTACATTGGATAAATCTAGTTATCATTATTAAGCTACTATGGGACAACAATAAAAATAAAAAAATCCATAACGTATATTTGCCAGAGATCTGTAGGAATATGACACCATTCTTGTTTGCTAAGCAGTTCAATAATTGATCCTGTATGGACTTGATCATTAAAGCAAACGTTCCCCTCCATAATCCTCAGTCCACTTCTAATCTACTTCACCTCCTAATACATCTGAACCCCGGCAATCATCTCTGTTCAGCCTGGATTACATGGCCGGGGAGGAGGAACAGAATAAAATATAGGTTGTTACTGAGGACAGTCCTGAGATCTACAGTGTTAAGGTTATTCTACAGGGATACAAAAATATTATAGGAAAAAAAAAATACAGATTCCATACAGATCATCTGTCAACTGTGGTTCGTTTACCTTAGTGAAAACCCTGATGAGATAAAGTGCAGCATTAAACTGTCATATAACTTTGCCGCCAGCACATTTATTCTTTTTTTAGATTATATTATAATTCTAAGCAATCTACAATTTTTTTTTTTTGCTATTTGGCAATGTGTGAATAGTTTAGAGCACACAACCTGAAAGATTATCTAGGAATGGCAACACTTTTCTACCTTAAATTAAAACAAATATGTGCAGTGGTAATGAGCTCGCCCTGTCATCTGGAGGTCGGAAGCTAATTGGCTGAGCTCTCTCAGAGGGGAGTGATGGGAGGCACTCAAGCTCTCTCACATCAGTTGTGGCTCTAAGCCAATCATGGGCATCTGTGAGCTTACACAAGCGGAAGGAGTTGATAGCGCTATCCTCCGAGTGTGTTACACTGCTCCCTGTGGTGCCTGAGCGACCTTTTTGAAAAGATGTGGTCAGTCGGCTTCATGTGGCTTGGGGGAAACATGTACTGTAATAGGCTTCGCAATCCCTGGTTGGTGGTTGTAGCCTATGGGGTGGGGGGTGCTCTAATGACAGGTGGAAATTGGCTATGACGAAATTAGGGAGAAAAGTTGAAAAAAAAAAAACTAAAAATAAAATTTGACAAATATAAATTTAAAAATAATTTTAAAAAACGGTTTTGGTAGGGGCCTCCGAGTGGCGCAGTGGTTAAAGCGCTCGCCCTATCATCCAGAGATCACTAGTGGTGCTGTAACCTCTCGCAGCCGGAGGTCTAGAGAGAGCTGATTGGCCGAGCTCTCTCAGAGGGGAGGGATGAGAGGTACCTAGTGCTCCTACATTAATCACGGCTCTACAGCCAGTCAGGGGCGTCTGTGAGCCTGCGAAACGGAGGGAGCGGATAGCGCTGTCCTCCGAGTGTGTTACGCCGCCCCCAAGGGCACGCGAGCGAGCAGTTCGAAAAGATGCGGTCGGCTGGCGTCACGTGGCTCGGAGGAACCACGTGATAGTCTTCGGCCCTCCCGGCTGAGTGGTAGTAGTAGCCTTAATGTGGGAGCCCCCTAGTGACGGGGAGGAATTGGACACGACTAAATTAGGGAGAAAATCGGGGAAAAAAAAAAAAAAAAAACCCGGTTTTGAAGTCAGTGTGATGATAAAATCACAAAAAAGTGATCGATTTTTTTCCTTATGGCTACTCTCTCATTAGTCTGTATTAATGTACAAAATTGGCTAGCTTTGCATTACTACAGTACATTACATTATTTACCACTTTTTAGCTGTTGTCTTAGCATTCAAGGCACCATAGCACTAGGCAGCGCATTTCACTTGTCTGCTTGACTTGCCTAATAAATTTATGATTTGTCAAACCCTATATACAATGTTTGATTGAAATTCATAAATTCTTCATACCATCTGATCTGAAACACTCCATGCTGTGAGAAAGACGTGACCTGCCTCCCTCACACAGAGCAAGCCACAGCCCTACTTATCAGGGTGAGAGCCTCATTACCGTGGTCAGTGTCCCCACGTCCACCTGCTGTAAATCAGCACGGCCCTCGCCCGTGGCTCACGCAATTTTCAAAGCGTTCAAAAGATCACAAGACATGATTGGATCTAGCCGGTGTGCACGTACAGAGGAGCTGTACGGGTTGACTGCATCATTACTCCTAGGACCTTTGCCCTGACTGCATCATTACTTCCAGCAGGCTGCGAAATAAATTGAGGGCTTCAGGGATAAAGGATATTGCAGCACCTGTTTGTGTGTCTGTGTCTGTGTGTGTGTGTGTGTGTGTGTGTGTGTGTGAATGTGTGTGTTTTCGGAATATGTGAATATTTGCACTAAAATTCACAGGTAAAGTGCGTCATCTGCTCTCAGTGATTCAGCAGGCTGATTACTTTCGTGACTTTCAGGTTTCACCAAAAACATAGGAAAGGTGATGTGTGCGACTTGTTGCAACTGTTGATATTGTTGAAAATATATAGGAATGATTGGACGCTTTAGTGAATCTAATATGTTCAGCTCACCTATGATGGCGCGTCAAGCTATGCAGTGTAAAGATGGAAATAATTCACTCTGGGGTAATGTGTAGCGATGGGGAGTGGATATTTCTGGCTTGGAGTGTGTTCTTACACTTACATCTTTTTTAGAGCTATTTGCAAATGGTTACAACGTTTGATTTGTTGCAGAACAATAATTCACACATTCACACATAAAATTTAAGGTGTAGGAGACAAGTTAGTAATCACTTACATTATTCCTCTAACAGAATCTCTCTGTCTCTCTCCTTTCAGATTTTAATAATACACTGGACAGTTCTTAACCAACCTTTCTGAATCAAAGACTGTTTTTGGAGAGAATGCAGAATATGGGAAAGAAATTGTTAAATGCAAGTTTTATGAGATTTTTTATGCTATTCATTAAGGGGAAAAATAATAATATATTCTGTTCTGTTTGTTATAAAATTCATTTTGCTTCATTAAAAGCTCCTTTTGTCCAAACCAGCATGATTTAACTAATGTCAGATCAATCCCAGTAAACTGGAATTCATTGAAACAGGACAGACTTGATTAAGTGAAACATTTTTTTCCTGATGTGTAATTTCTGTTCTGTGCAGGGAGCCAGTATAATTGCTTCTTGTACTGAGAACCAGCTTTTATAATGATCAGGGGTGAACTGAGCCTATCTGTTATCACAGATGGATCAGTCATTGGTAGGGACTTTTAACAGTCTGAAAAAAGTGGATTTCTTAAAATAACATCAAGATCCAGCTGTCTGAATCCACCTGAGTGCAGATGTCAAGTTAAAACACCCACACATAATGTTCACAGCCAACAACAGTTAATACTCTACTTTAGGAACATACCTATGTGCATGTGAATGGCATTCACAGCACCACAATGACTGGAGAAAATTAAATACATTGTGTGCCAGCAGAATATTAAATCCCATTTCTTAAACAGCTCAAACGTATTCGACTATAAGTAGTAAAGAAAAACCTTATGCAAATTCCAAAATACATCTAAATCACTATTAAATGGACGTTCAGATTTCTCCCCAACAGTAAGCGATTAACAATGGCACAGTGATGCAACTAAATCCTGCGGTAAGCGATAACGACACTTTAATACAAAACCCATGAATAAGAAATGAGTCAACAAACGCAGGTATGCAGAAAGTCATTAACCCTAACTTTAGGGTTGTTTACATTGTAATGATTGACGTACATCACTGTCAACATGTTGAGAGCTTAAACAGTTAATCTGTGCTGAGCTAAATCCTTCATTCCACCTTGGTACATATTGCTTCAGTAAATTATTTAAAGATAGCTAAATTAAATGTGCATGAGAGATTAAAATGCAAACATTCCTTTAGCTAAACTAATACAGAGAACTGGTAGAAACAGATGGAGAATAGGAGTGTAAGGATGCCTCGCAATGCAACAGTATGACTATGTGGCACTGTGGAAATGTGCAAATCATACTGCTGATATCAGCATTTTCTTCATTATGTGTCTTATACCGCAGCACAGTTGAATAACAGAGGTCATAATCTGCGAATACCATAGACTAAAAATATACTGTGAAGATGCTGATCACAATCCATCCTAAACCAATTGTTTAATATATTAACACAACTCTGACTTACTTACCAATTATTTCAATTCTCTCACACTCAGATAATTGTTTCATGTTGCTTAATTTTTCAATAGATGTCTACAAAAGAATCGGTTCACATAGACACAATGATCTTCTTTAGCATTCAATAATTTGATCAGGCAACAACAAAGAAAACTAAGCCACAATGTGTGCCACACTGCTTTGCTGTGCACCGTGCAACACATCAGAACTCGACAGAGTCTCAACATTTCCCGACTCGCCCTGAAATTCCACAGAAAAAAAGGCCACTATCTGTTGAGGAAGAAAAAGGGAAGGTGCTCAAGCCCCCTTTGATGTCTATGTGTGAACGTTCCTGTTTCTGTGGCTAGTCTGTGCCATTAGGATTGCTCTAGACTGCATGCGTTATAGGTTGTATGGTCACACAGCTATGTCATTAGTATTACAACGCTCACCACTCACTTCAGTCCCATGCCAAGAGGATCCACAGTGGCTGAAAAAGAACCCACAAAACGTTCTTTTTATTTAGTCAATTTGCTTTTAAGTGTGCATCATTGATTTATTTGTCTTTAAAATCTAGTGAATATATAGTACAATACACACGTGGACAAAATTGCTGGTACCCTTCGGTCAATGAAAGAAAAACTCACAATGGTCACATAAATAACTTTAATCTGACAAAAGTAATAATTAAAAAAATTCTATGAATGTTAACCAATGAAAGTCAGACATTGCTTTTCAATCATGCTTCAACAGAATTATTTTAAAAAATAAACTCATGGAACAGGCCTGGACAAAAATGATGGTACTCCTAGAAAATACTGAAAATAATGTGACCAAAGGGACATGTTAATTTAAGGCGTGTCCACTAATTAGCATCACAGGTGTCTACAATCTTGTACACAGTCAGGGGGCCTATATATAGGGCTCCAGGTAGTCACTGTGTTGTTTGGTGACATGGTATGTACCACACTCAACATGGACCAAAGGAAGCGAAGGAAAGAGTTGTCTCAGGAGATTCGAAAGAAAATTATAGACAAACATGTTAAAGGTAAAGGGTATAAGACCATTTCCAAGCAGCTAGATGTTCCTGTGACTACAGTTGCACATATTATTCAGAAATTTAAGATCCATGGGACTGTAGCCAACCTCCGTACGTGGCCGCAGGAGGAAAATTGATGACAAATCAAAGAGACGGATAATCTGAATGGTAACAAAAGAGCCCAGAAAGACTTCTAAAGAGATCCAAGGTGAACTTCATGCTCAAGGAATATCAGTGTCAGATCGCACTATCCGTCGTTGTTTGAGCCAAAGCGGACTACATGGGAGACAACCAAGGAGGACACCATTGTTGAAAACAAATCATAAAAAAGCCAGACTGGAATATGCCAAACTACATGTTGACTTCTGGGAGAATGTCCTATGGACAGATGAGACAAAAATGGAACTTTTTGCCAAGGCACATCAGCTCTATGTTCACAGACAGAAAAATGAAGCATATCAAGAAAAGAACACTGTCCCTACTGTGAAACATGGAGGAGGCTCTGTTATGTTCTGGGGCTGCTTTGCTGCATCTGGCACAGGGTGTCTTGAATCTGTGCAGGGTACAATGAAATCTCAAGACTATCAAGGGATTCTAGAGAGAAATGTGCTGGCCAGTGTCAGAAAGCTGGGTCTCAGTCGCAGGTCATGGGTCTTGCAACAGGACAATGACCCAAAACACACAGCTAAAAACACCCAAGAATGGCTAAGAGGAAAACATTGGACTATTCTAAAGTGGCCTTCTATGAGCCCTGACCTCAATCCTATTGAGCATCTTTGGAAGGAGCTGAAACATGCTGTCTCGAAAAGGCACCCTTCAAACCCGAAACATCTGGAGCAGCTTGCTCATGAGGAGTGGGCCAAAATAGCTGCAGAGAGGTGCAGAAGTCTCATTGACAGTTACAGGAATCGTTTGATTGCAGTGATTGCCTCAAAAGGTTGTGCAACAAACTATTAAGTTAGGGGTACCATCATTTTTGTCCAGGCCTGTTCCATGAGTTCATTTTTTTAATAATTCCGTTGAAGCATGGTTGAAAAGCAATGTCTGACTTTCATTGGTTAACATTCATAGAATTCTTATTTATTATTACTTTTGTCAGATTAAAGTTATTTCTGTGACCATTGTGAGTTTTTCTTTCATTGACCGAAGGGTACCAACAATTTTGTCCACGTGTGTGTGTGTATATATATATATATACACACATATAATGTACTATATATTCTGTTAAGGAATTTAACAATGTTATATCGAAACACCGTACCGTTGCTACCAACATTACCAACTATTATTGAGGAGTTAACAATGTGATAATCTCATAACATCCTGTTTACGGATCGACATCGGAGAAATGGGAAGGACATGTGTCTCATAGTCCCATTTGACCTCTCTCACATACACAGGAAATACATGTAAGTACTTGCAGTGACATTAAAATATTTACAGGTCATAGGTTATGTTATATACAGAACCTAAATTCTAGGAAGCAGATTAGCTATGCCTTCAGGGAGGCGTACTTGCACTTTATGGGGCAGTTTGACAAGATCCTAGCATCAGGTGTCTCCGACGTGATATCCTTCATCCTCTCTGGCATTGATTGCCTAAACAAGCAAACTTTGATACTAACACACCAAGTAAGGCTTTACGTGGTTTAGCTTACAATTTCACGCTAAGTTCTGCTATTCTGCCCTGACACATACATCATTTCATACCATATATTACCTCATGTTCCATTCATACTGCTGCTGTCATACTTACATGCCATATCTTACTATTGCACATTCTGCACTTTCACATTCTATACACACTATTTAATATATATGTTTAATTATTTTTATATTTTAATTATATTCTTATTACACATTTGTAAATTGTAGATTTGTATATTTACCCCAATTTTTTTACATTTTAAAATGTACATTTCTCACAATTTTTTCCTTGCACAAAAATCCTTATCATTCTTCTTGTCTTTCCACTCTACCGTAGCTTTCTTTTTTTAGATCATGAACAGTCATAAGCATATCATGCATGGTCATGTATGTGACAAAGATTTTTTTTTTTTCAAGGATGGCATCAGTGTGTAACTAAAGTGGTTGCTCTGCGCACATTATTCAAATACCAGACTTCTGCTATATACCTGACAGTTTAAAAGGAATTTATTTAAACCGATCTTCACAAATTCTAGTTAAATATAGTATGTTTGTATAGGATGATTTTCCCATTGTATCTAGCACTCCTATCTTGTCTGTTCCCACCAGCAAAACCAAGCAGATGTGCAATTTGTCAGCAAAACGAGATCATAAGCACCCAAGACGCATCTACACCTGCCAAAGAATAGCCAATGTAATACAAATCACCAAAAGGGCAAAGCTGGGCAAGACAGGAAGATATCAGAACACCCAGAACATCACAGCCTGCCATGGGACAAGTCCACTCCATGGAGGCCCACAACCCAAATCATCCAAAGGATCTGCCGGAAAGTCCCGGTGCCAGACACAACAGTGAGGGCCAGATCAGTGGTTTTAATATAAAAGTTTTAAACTTATAGCTGATCAGTGTATACTGTATTTAGTCTGTCTGTCCTTTTGCTACTGGATGCTTGAATTTCCTTATATCAATCCACATACAGTCAGTCGATCGATCTATCGATCTATCTTGCACTATACATTAGATTAAACCAGCCAGTCACATATGTTTTTAGGGAAAAAAAGGCGTGATTTATGTGTTCTCATTACAGTTCACGCTACAGTTCTCTGTATTTTGTCTTTCGGATACATACAGTTGAACTATTAATGAAAAGGGATGCACAGTACATTCTAGAGGTACAGAGGTATTTTTCAATATAAAAAAACCCAAAGTAAGCACTCAGCAGGAATAGACTGTGAATGTGTATTTGCATTAGAAAAACAAGTCTCTCAGGTTTTGCTAAAGATAATATTAATAACAGTAATGTAGAAAACTGTATGTATGTAGGTTTTTATTAGGGATCAAGACACACAAAAAAAATGATTACACAACAAGAGAAATGTGACATGGTGTGGACTTAGGTGTGAGGACAACTTTTTACAGTATATTGATCTAAGATGTAATATAAAATAGTAAAAGTAGGAATAATATCTGATGTATTGACAATAAAGTGATGACAAAACAATGGATTAAAAATTATTACAATTGTTGTAGCACCCCTAATGCTAGACCATAGTTGTTAGAGAGGGGAAAAAATGTATTCAGTCATGTATTACAATTGTTATTTATTTTCATGTTTTACATGTTTGCATTTGATTTGTTGCCTTTCCTTTATAATCCTACAGGTAGTGCGCTAGACAGTATGGTAGCATAGGAGTTAGCACTGTTCTTAGTGTATCTCTCTCTCTCTCTCCCAGTCAAATAAACTCGCATGAGAACAACTCACCTGTAAAATGTACAGTTGTTAGACACACATTTACACACTATTTTTTTCTTCACGTGGTGAAATCATGCACTATTCTTTCTTCACGTGACACATGATGGCACGCGCAATAGGGGTATGCATTCTGACCTTTCCTCCACATGTTTCCTTCACTGTATTCAGCATGTTCACTAGTTTTAATAAGTGGGACAAGACAACTACGTCGTCACTTATTGAGACTACTGTAGGTACAGTAAGATGCTAAACACACACCAGTGAGAGTTTAAACATCAACATGTGAACAGTTAAAGAAAAGAAAATGTTATTTTACCTGGGAAAAGCCGCAGCAAAGTGAAAACCAAGAAGACTCCGAGTCTCCAGAAAAACACCTTGTCCATTTGCCCAGACACACCGATACCTTTTGCGTAAAGACATGCAGAGACAATCGGGTTGTAAAAGGTTGTCCACACTTCTTATCCAGTATGTTTTTGCAATCTAAATAAAAATTATATCCGAATCCAGCGAAAGAGCTGCTTTTTACCTACAGAGTGCCGCTTACCTACCGCGCATATGGCTTTACTACTCTCTCTCTCTCTCTCTCTCTCAAAGCCTGTCCCTCCTTTTTCTTTCACTCTGCATCTGTCTGTCTATCATTTCATTTCATCTCTCTCTCTCTTCCTCCCCTGGTCTGTCTGTATTACTTTCTATCTGTCTATCTTTCTGCCAGTGTATGTTCTTCTTCTTCTCTCTCTCTCTCTCTCTCTGTGACACATGACTGCTCTCTCTCTCTCTCTCTCTCTCTCTCTCTCTCTCGCAAGATTCCAAGGTGTTTATTGGCATAACAAATATTTCTTGGCAACAACTATTTACATTCGTATTGCCAAAGCTTAGGAATAAGTCACCAGGACCAGAACAGTGTCAAAGGAATAATAATAAATAAATGTATGTAAAATAAAAGATGTATTTTAGACATTTAGTTAAAGTCCAAGATAAAGTGACTCTAGTAAACATTAATAATAATAATAATAATAATAATAATAATGACTGATCCGTGTGTATTTGTGTGTGTGATATATGTGGTGTGGTGTGGTCACTCTCTGCCCCTGACTTGGTTGCAGGTGTGTGCACTGTGCTGCTAGGGTGCAGTTCTCCCCGTTTTTTTCTACAAGGTGACCAGGTCATTGTTCACTCCCACTGCCTCCCTGTACCTTCTATAGGGCACTGCACAGGTTGCAAAAATGTTTGTAATACTTGTCAGGGGAAAGTGGTGCTCAGAAAGTTGCCATAAGCTGCAGGATTGTGTCTTTTGTTGATGAGACTATGGGCAGAATTATATTCTGTTCTTCACCAAACTCAGCCTGATAATAAAAGATGTCTTTCTTGCTTTGCTGGATTTATTTTTATAGCATGAGCGTCAGTAACTGTTCTTTACATGCAAAATATATTTATCACAAAACAACATGACTGCTTTTCATATAGTTTACTACAGGGTTACCCACGGGTTGTGCCTGTGTGCAGATCCTCACGCCTGCAAATGGAGCGTGCGGTCAATTCACTGCCGCTCCTCTCGCTGCTCCAATGTTTCATAGTCCCTTACTTCTGCCTGTTGTATGGGCCCTCGCTGTAGACGCTCTGAGCTCGGCCTGATATAAACATTTTTACCATAAACAAAGCTGCCTACTTTGTTACATTTGGTGCGGAACTCTTGTAACACGCTTACAGTATTACTTAAGAGTTGATGGTGATATGCCCACTGTTACATTCCTTACCAAACGTACGTCTACATTTGGTAATGAAGGCCTGTTACACGCACATAGTATGACATAACAGTTGATGATGATGCTGCCTACTGTTACTGTACATTCAGTGAAGAATGCCTGTAATGTGCCTGTGACGGAACTACCTGAGCAAACGCACAGACACAAGAATTTCTGTTGTCTGAATTGCTGGTATGCTGTGGCGACTCCTTTCCGGGAGCAGCTTAAAGACCACCAACTACAACTACAGTAACTACTACCTAAGCTATCTAAAGTAAAAAAAATAATAAAACACATACACACTGTACCCAAAGAGCTTACATGAATTCAAGTTTTTTTTTTATTCAACAGTTTTCACACAATGTACATTTAAAATGGTCCCTTTCTGTTATTATAACACAAAAACAAACAATCAGGGATCCCCAAATAATGACTTTTCAAGTAGGTAGTATGAGTTGGAGAGCACTTCAAACATATTTTTCTACCAGGAAGTGGGAAACTTATTTCTATCGGTCACACTGTACATAGCAATAATTAAACAGGAAATTCATAAAGAAAATCAGTTTAATTGAGGTCTTAACAGTCAGCATATCAAATGTAAATATACAAGCAAATAAACATTTATCAACCAAAGCTAGGTTTGTGTGACTATCCTAATAGGAATGCAATAACTGCACATCCAGTACAATTTGTATATCCATTTTTAGCTTATGCGTCCATTACTGCTTTTCTTGAATTTGATCTACTATACAATTTTACATTTTTACCAGTAGATGGCAGGCAAGCCATCTGATAAAGATGATGGAGATCATCTGGAGCAGACAGATGATGACTTTTAATTAAAAATGAAACACCAATGTGTAAAAAAAAAACATATAATAATAGTAATAATAAACTACCTTTAACCAGATGAAGCCTTCTTGCAAGGTGGTTAAAATAGCAACACTCACATGAAATAGCAGTTTCATGTTCATACTATATATCAGGTTTTCTGATGGAAGGCAGTCTTACTGATACAACCTAGGTTTGATTTCCTGCCATGGAAACAAGGAAATATAATAGAGGAAATATAAAACACCAGCCCAAAAACACAACAGAATTACAGTGACCCGTCTCTGTGTGTATGGCGTTTGCATGTTCTCTCTGTGCTTGGTGGGTTTTCTCCCACAGTCAAAAGACCTGTATATTAGGCTGACTGGTGTTCCCAAATTGCCCGTTGTGTGTGTGTATGTGTGCCCTGTGATTTATTGGCACCCTGTCCAGGATTTATTCATATCAGGCTTTTATTTGTGTTTTCAGATATTGGGTTGTTAATTCTGTATTGCTACGTACTGTACCATTAAGGGTGGACTTACACCAGCATTGACCATGCACCAGCATGTGAAATGTGTAGGTGTAGTAAGCATGACCCCAGGTCCGGGGTTTCCTTTTCAATGTCACCTGTCACTCATCATCTATCACAGGCTTCTGACAAATACAGAGAGAAAGAGAGATTAAAAACTACTGCACATAATCAATAAAGAGAAAGTAGTGGACTTATGGAGCTTAAAGAGCTCTCACCATTTTTGCAGAAGAGTGGAAAGCCAGAACGTGTGAGGTATGGATTAATCTTCTTCTACTGACAATGGATGCAGCCCCATCTAATTTCACTCTTCCCACAATAATAAATCAATTTGACCAATTGGGAGAAACTTACTTAAACTCCAGAGATAAAAACTCTACCCCTGCTTGAAGTATCCTACAATTTTATGTGACTGAACTACTGTATGGCAACAAACTAATGCTTATCCCAGATGCTTCAAAGTTAGCAATGAGTTCAAGTTCAGATGTGGCCAATAAAATGCCATTTATACAGTAAATGACTTTCATGCTACCCAAGGACAATTACAATTAATTAGAAGAAAAAAGAACATCATGCAGTTATGAGGGTCACTGGAGCCTGTCCCAGGGCACTCCAGGCACCAGGCATGGGACACACTAGATGGGGTGCCAACCTATCACAGAGCACAATGGCATATCCACTTACTGTATACACTATGGCATATTTGGAAATGCCATTCAGCCTATAACGAATGCCATTGGACTTTAGGATAAACCAGAGTATCCAGGGAAAACCAAGAAAGCACTCTGAGAACATGCAACCTCCACGTACACAAACTGTATCACAGGCGAGTTGCGAACCGCCAACCCTGGAGGTTTGTGGCATCTGGTGTGTATAAGAGGTGGAGGCTAGATAGGTAGTCAGGGCCAAAACCATGCAGAGACACAAAGACCAAAAGTGTCTTGTACTGTATACAAAAAGGGAACATAGGTCCAGTGTAACTATAAGAACATACTGCCGCTTAAGATTCACTTCATATCGATAAAGTATTAATGACAATAAAACTATACAACTTCTTTCATAACAGTGACAGGATATTACATGGATATAAACACCCCAATGTTTATTCATACTGCCCAATGTCATTAACGTTAGCATCTCAATTTTACCTGTATCTTCATAATATTACTTTAAATTAAATAATATATGCAAATGAATCCCATGGACTTTTAAATTCTTCTAATTAGTTTAAAAACTGCATGCAATTTTGGAAGCAGACATAGACACATAAGCAACACCCTCAAACTAGCAGAAAAAGGCAAATTAATCATAATTAATCCCATAACCCCAGGTATATGTTCTTTTTTTAAGTACATGACCCCTAGGGGGGCTCCGTACTTTTGCTTCCCGCACACATGATTTATGAATCCGCGTGCTCGATTTTTCTTTTTCTTTTTCCTTTTTTTTGTACTACATGACCCCTGGGGGGGCTCCATACTTTTGACTAAACAAAGCATGCAAAACCTCATTGATCAAACCACAGGGAGGTAATCACTGCCAGCAACTGCCAGCATCCCACTTTCAGAAAAAAAACAAGCTGGGTGTGACGAAGGATGTCGTTGGGTGTGTGAAGTATAATATTTTCTTTTCCAAGTCTATTATCAAACTTTAGCTACACCATGAAGTTTTGTACATTTATATAGTCATACAGTGTCCAAAGGTATGTGTGTGTGTAATATATACAGTATGTGATCATTTCCATGGTTTCAGGTGTATAAAATTAAGCACCTAGGCATGCAGACCGCTTCTATAAACATTTGTGAAACAATGAGTTGCTCTCAGGAACTCACTGAATTCTAGCATTGTACCATGATAGGATGTCACCTGTGCAATAAGTCCAGTCGGTAAATTTCCTCACTACTAAATATTCCACTGTCAACTGTTAGTGGTATTATAACAAGGTTGAAGCAATTGCCAACAGCAGCAACTCAGCCACAAAGTAGTAGGCCACGTAAAATGACAGAGCAGGGTCAGCGGATGCATGAGACGCATTAGTGCACAGAGGTCGACACAGACTTCCAAACTATATGTGGCCTTCAGATTAGCTCAAGAACAGTGCAAAGAGAGCTTCAAGGAATGGATTTCCATGGCCGAGCAGCTGCTTCCAAGCCTTACATTACCAAGTGCAATGCGAAGCATCGGATGCAGTGGTGTAAAGCTCACCGCCACTGGACTCTAGAACAGTAGAGACGTGTTCTCTGGAGTGACGAATCATACATCTCTACCTGGCAATCTGATGGATGAGGCTTTGGCGGTTTCCAGGAGAATGGTACTTGTAGGGCTGAATTGCGTCAAGTTTGGTAGAGGGGTGTTTATGATGTGGGATTTTTTTTTCCAGGAGTTGCGCTCTGCCCCAGTGAAAGGAACTATTAATGCGTGGGATTAAAACTTTGTGGGAACAGGGGATGTATTGTTCCAACATGACTGTGCACCAGTGCACAAAACAAGGTCCATAAAGGCATGGATGAGCGAGTTTGGTGCCAGTTTGGTGGCAAAAAACTGCCCAACAAGTCACTGGCACCCAGCAACATACCATGGAGGACATTTTTAAGAAACACTGTCTGCAAAGAGCGAGAGGCATTATCAAAGATTCCTCCCACCCCAATCATGGACTATTCACTCTTCTTTGATTGGGCAGGTGGTACAGGTACCTCAGAGCCCGTACCAACAGACTGAAAAAAAAAAACTTTTTTCCTAGCTGATCATGGAGTTTTAACATGTAGACCACTTCACTGTCATTTCTGTGTATATTGCACTGCTTCATCCACTATTCATTTTTGCACCATCCATAACTTTTTTTTGTACAGTGTATTTTTTCTGTATATACTGTATCATTCAGAACCACACACTGTTCTTAACTTAAACTATGCATCTCAGCAAATTATATATAATTTTAAAAAGGTAACTTTATCATATGAGAATATAAGAACACAGCTCAGACAACCTTCAATGCAACACAAAACAGGAGATATACACATACACAGAGATGATTGCTTATCTCCACAAGAAACATACTGTAACTATCGTCCCTTACATAAAGATATTAAGAAGATTGGTATGGATTACCTGAATTAATGATGATGAATTAATACACTGGATAAGTATAGCTAATGTACAGATACACATGAACTTCATATGCAATTTGAAATGCACTGTATGTGAGTTTGATTTGAAAAAAAAAAAATCCTCGGCCAAGACCTAAAAGCCTCACATTAGCTTGTGTTGCAGGTTTCATTCACTCACACTCACTAATTTCTGTTTACGGCTTGGTAGTGAAATAATTATGACTACATGATTGTAAGGAATAAGTGAAAGCCTTCACTGAAACAGGTCTTAGAGTAAACCTGGAATTTTGTAAATCAATATCATAGTCAATCAGCCTGCGGGCTGAAGTGCTCTTCAATCGATTTTAGACAGATCAGACATAAGACATTGACAAGCGGAAAGGCAATCTGTCTAAAACACAGTGTGCATTATCAACGTCTGTGATCGACTAATAACCACCAATAGACTACTTTAAAAAGACTCGGAAATTGCAGAAACAAAGATTAGCAGCTTTTTTCAGATAAGAACAGAACAAGCTTCTATTTTATGTTACTCTTACCTATTTACTTTATTTACCTATCTATTTACCTTTTTTTTTAATTATTTCACCAAGTATGCAGGTATGACTGTATTGTATTTAAATTATCCTTACATTAGTTGTTTAGTGATGCAAATTATACAACAGTTAATTCCGACCAAGTAATCTGATTGGACGAGAGACATCCCAAAAGTAGCGAGATAAGGTGCAATAGGATTGGGATGTTTATTTATACGGATCATGCTATGCATCACAGGTGCATCTAACGATCTAAGAATCACTAATTACACTAACTGTCAGTTGCCATCATAGGCAAAAGTAGGTTGGTATGGTCCACAGTACTGGAAAGAGGGGAGAGAAGCTGCCTGCCAAAACCCACATTCAAAACCTGTCATGGAAGCACTTTTATCGAGAAATAACATACTGTACAATAACGATGTCATCTCAAACACTTTGTTTCTTAGTCATTGTTCTAGTTGAACAGCCTCTGCACTGTCAGTGTTGTTATGTTCAAGGGTTAATGTGAGCTACAAGGCTAACTAGCTTATAAGACATGGTTGAATCCCTAATCATTCTCTTACACTTGATCAAGGGCATTGCTTGGTGCATGGATGAAGGTATTGTATACCCTATATAGTGCAATTACTTTACATTTAACACTATCTAGGATTCAACCCAAAAAAACTGGA
Source organism: Clarias fuscus (assembly GCA_030347435.1). Lineage (NCBI taxonomy): Eukaryota > Metazoa > Chordata > Actinopteri > Siluriformes > Clariidae > Clarias > Clarias fuscus. Next base: position 11,436,123 of record CM059218.1, read on the forward strand.
AGTCACCTCATATTCTATGGCAGAATAAGTGGAAATATAATGTTTCTTAGGACTGTCCATCACCTACAGTACATGGTTTATTCTCCTCACCTTTTGGCTAAATAATACCAGTAATAATTTAAAACTACTGTACTTCCACCTCTGTTAATTAAACTAACCCTTTTAATATCACCAGCTCTGCCAGGCACAGTTAGTTAGGTCCTCCAATCACACTAGGATATGTGTTGGTGGAGCATAACTGCATTAAGGCCAAATAAGTCCATTTTGCTCTTATTCCTACAAGGAACATTGTTCAAGAAGTCTTGGAGGTTGTTCAGATGCAGTTTTGCAAACCTCAGTCATGCTTCAGTTTTCTTTTTAGACAGAAGAGAACAACTTCCGGCACCCTTCCAAACAAGCCTTCTAATTGATCTGTCATATACAGTACATGAACCTTTAACATGCTCAGTGAGGCCTGTAGGGTCTGAGATGTAGCTCTTAGGTTATTTGTATTTCCCTGAACATTGCACAGTCTGAGGCTGAATGTGCTGGGATGTCCACTCCTGGGAGGATTGCTCACTGTAAAACATTGAACTCGAAATGGTTTTATAACCCTTTCCAGATTGAAGTGCAGCAGCAATTGCTTCCCTAAGACCAGTGCTTACTGTATGTCTTTCCCACGTGACATACACTCCCCACTTGTGTCTCACATACACTCACATAAATGCTCCTTAGATTTTAATGAAGTCTGCACATCTGTTGCTGAGCAATTAATAAAGGGCTGAAGATTAGCTGCAACTCACTCTCTGGAAGCAGTAAGGGGGTCCTTAGTGTTACACATGTTTTTTTCTTCCTTTTTTTTTTTTTACTCAATTCTTGTTAAATAAATAACAGAATGTTGAAAAAATTTGTTTAAAAAATATGTTGAAGCTTGTCTGAGGTTAGATTTGCCTAAATCTAAGATCCCCTGGTGGTGGAATGTCCTGAAAAACATATGAGATTTACTTTATATTTATTTCCATTGTTCCGCTTTAGAATATTAAGTTAACTTGGGTTCTGCCAAATTATGCTGTCTTATAAAAAAAATATCATATCGTGAATTAATAGATTCACACTACCCTATGCTAAATGCTAAAGCGGTAAATGTACAATATCAGTAAGAGGAGCATGTCTTGATACTTTATTAAATCATATACAATAAGTTGGTTATATTAATTAATTCATCAACTGTAAGTATCATTCTCCCTCATCTTCCCAGCCTCTTAAGTTTTCCGGACCCTTGCTTAAAATGTTGAATTCATCCTTCCCTTATCTTGTCTTGACTTGTTCTGTTTCTTGAACTCTTTGTCTGCTTCTTTTATCTGGTACTTCCATACACTCTTTCTTCTTGACACATTTCCTCTCAGTACCACTCAGCATCTACAGTAGTTGGAGATCTGTAGGTCGCATCACCACCACTTACAGATGGTAAAAGACTTTAACATTGTCTTCTACTTTACGTAGCTTAACTTTTGGAGCAGTGGCATCATATCTTTGGGCTCATTATTCCAATCCTGATGCCATTGTTGTGTTGCCTTTCCTCTATGACTTTGACAGTTTGATATTGACCTCAACATCCACTTTTGTGGTTGCTTCTTTTGCCAACCCATCTGCTCTTTCATTTCCCCGGATACCTGAATGGGCTGGGACCAACAGGAAAGAGACATTTTCCCTTGTCAATTTATTCTTGAGTTAGCTAACAAGATCCTGGCGGCTTCTGGCTATACCGGTACTATTGATTGTAAGTGCTGCTATTTAGTCACCACAGATCACTGTATTTCAGTGGCTCAAGTACTCAGACAATTTTAATGCAATCAGTAATGCATATAATCAGACATTTTCTTGTTACTCCCTAATTTGTAGCTAGGCACAATAACTGCAGCATCAGTTTTCTCTGAACCAATCTATGCAGACCAGTATGCTATATTTGTATTTCTGTTCAATACATTTATAGTATTTGCTAACCTCGTCACTTGTCTCAATAACATGCTTGATCGTTAATTACTATTTGGTGTTTTTAATACCTAGAGGGATCTGAAAGGCCACACTACAGTAGCACCAAAATATTTAGCATATACAGTACTCCCATCTCTATTGCTATCTGATCTCCTTACCAACCAAAGCTTTACTCCTCCCATGAAACCTCCAGCATCTTTTTGTCGGGTGGATTACTTCATGCCATCTTAGATTGATCCAATAATTAACCACTATTTTCTATGTAGCCACAACCTGGAGAGCACTCACTGGGGAGGTTCTAACTGCTTCTAGACACAATCTTAGAGCCTAAGCATGCACTATATCAAGGCCTGACAACACGGATTTAGCTGCTGATCAATATACTGTACTATACTGCAATAATCCATCCTTGTTCTTAAAAGGGAGGTATATATGCCTAAATACTAGCTCCTCACTCCTTACCTGCATGGCATTACATAACATATATCACTTTTTTGCATTTATTAATGACATACAGTATATTACAAGGGTTGCCAGGCAGTGCTGCAATCAGTGTGGACACGCCACACCTGGCAGCTTGTCTATTTAAGGGTCCTGATACCTCGACACAAAAAAAAAGAAAGATAGAAAGAAAGAAAGACAGACAGACAAGCATGCTTAAGAGAGGGAGAGAGACAATGACCCAGCCTCTGTCTCCCTAAAACGCCGTGAGAGAGAGAGAGAGAGAAAGAGAGAGCACTCTTAGTTTAAGTTCAAAGCACAACTTAAGAAACTCTCTCTCTCTCTCTCCTATAAATCTTTGCTAAGGGCATAGGCCCCAAGAGGATATAGTTTTTGGTTTTAGTTTCCAGAGCCCTGTCCGTTCTCGCGTAGACAGCTGAGCTCTGTTTATTTTGTGTTTTCAGGTTTCTTTTATTTCTTTTTAAGTTTTTAATTAATAATCCCATGTTATCTCCAAACAGAAAGGTCTGCCCATGCGTATCACAAGCACTCTCATGTACTCCTATTTCTTTGACCCCCTCTAAAGTCCTGCACTAGGGCTCTTATAAACATCAAAACATCTTTTGGTGCAGCTCTCCAATTCACACCACATAACACTTTTCAGATGTTTCCAAACATTTTTCTGGCTTGTATCATTTTGGTTGGAAAAAATCACATACTATATAAATAAAATGAGGTTTTGATTTATGTGGTACACGTCACCATTTCATTCCGAGTGACATTTCCCACTCCATGTAAGTGGGTGTTCTCTAGGTCTGGTGCGCTGTGTGCCTCACTCCAAATACAGTAGTGTAGATTCTTTTTAAGAATTTTTTTTTCATCTTCTCTCCCTCAGTTGCAGTTGCAGTAGCAAGTCGCATCACCCAAGAACCGAACTACAAACACCAATATCAATCCCATTACCTCATTAATAAAACCAAGTATTTAATTGAATACTAATGATTGTGTGCTGTGTGTTTGTGTGTGTCTGTGTGTGTGTGTGTGCCTTACACAGCTGAATGTAAGTTTTAAAACTATATTTCTTTATCAGGTTTTAGGAATCGTAACAGAACAAGCATTATATTACTGTACATAATGTATTTCTTGAACCACTGTTAAGTCAATCAGATTTGAAGCCTTGGTTCTTCGTGAAAAAAACAGATGTGCTTTCTTGCTAAAATTGCATCTGTGACTGGTTTTGAATGTTGGTTTTGGCATGTTAGCTGCTCTCTCCACAGTTAGTGTAATTAATAATCATAGAACTGAAAAGTGATGATTAAACATTACAGTGCCCTTACTAACACTTATCAACACTTGTTGGCAGAGGCATTTTCTTCCAGAAGTCAAGCCTTTGTATTTTCACTATTGCACTTTTACCATCATGTCAGAAGCCAGGAGTTTAAATTTCTAAAAAGAAATGTAAAGATTAACCAATCTTCGTAGCATTGTCAAACTGATTTGACAGAACCATGCCAAGGGAAGACAGGATAAAGTTGAAGTGAGTGTGAAGTGAGGCTACTGGTTAGCCATGTATGGCTACTGTCATTCATGCTCATGCGCTCCATGAACAAACTGTGTTTGTTAGACACTAAACTACCACTAGAGCAGCAACTATTAAAAAAAAAGAGCCGCATACATCAAGGAAAAGGAGGGATTTGGACATTTAGTGAGGAACATGATGTCCAAACTGAGTGGCTAGCTGGTAGTGCTAAACTTCAGCTGTTGTTTTGATGGCTGTAACTCTTATAGTGCTATGCTTGCCTGGATTCTATGCATGTGTTAATATACTGTAGTGGTCTTTTTTTTGCTACTGTATAAACAGAGAAAACAAGAAGTATGGAAATATTTTGAACACACAAAACAATTTGTCTGAGTGCCACTGCTTGTGGAAAGCCTCTCGTCCAATCAGATTACTCGGTCTGAACTCTCGTCATAATTACATTTAAAATGCAACAATGACACGTAGCTTACCGCTTCTCCCCTATTATGATGCAACAAAGCTCAAACCTTGAAGCGTAAGTGACTGGAGCACTTTTAGACTATTTTGTTCTTACTACAGACCCGTAAAGCTTTTGTTTAGATACACCTTAAGGCCACAGTCTTTAAAATGGTAAGTATGAAACTTACTATGAAGTTTCCCTCCCTCTTTAAAATTGGAAGCTACCAGTGAGTCTATTTAATTTTTTGGGAATACCTTTTGTACAGACAGTACAGTATGTGGCAGTTTAAAAAACTGTAATGTAACATTTTGTAATGTAATGACTCACTTGAAGTGATTTAACCAAACATTTTTGCTTTACTATACACAATGTATTACATGTTAGCCATTTTGTAGAATTAAATAATTACAGAAATATTTGGCACGCATGTGTATACAGACTTTTAGATGTAAAAAATACAATTCGTTGTTTTTTTTTTTCTTTCTACTGATTAAAGTCAGGATGTTTACAAATGGCTTTTAGGAGGTCAATCCGCAATTTTAGATAGTGAGTTTATAGAAACACAAATGTCACAACCTTTTATTTATGGTTCCACACATTTTTAAAAATGCCTATTACATCATCGCTGCCACAAAATAGTTAACCTAATACGTACGTACAAATGAATGCAAATATTGGTTGCGTTGTGTGTGCTTTAAAACACTTTATGTTGGTTATATTACAATATTTCTTTATTGTTTCTTAGGAATGGTAACAGAACAATTACTATACTCCTATGTTACATATAATAACTCTTGGACCACATTTACAGTACTTTTCTGCAGTAGGGGTTGCTAAATAAAAATTACACTCATAAAACAAGAAGTATGAAAAGAATTTGCTTTTCAAGTTCATATACCAGGGGTTATATTTCATGTGTTATGTAAGCCTACTGAATATTTAATACAAATATAAATTAAACATTTACTGATTTAGTTTGTAATAATGGTTTAATTAATATTGAGTTTTTGTTACAAATTAAGTGTCTGGTTATGTATTTAGAAAGTAGGAAGGGAGTTAAATTAAATGTTGAGAATTGTGTCCGCTGGAGTGTATAAGTTGTATGCATATATATGTAGCACAAAGTTTTAGATAAAAGGTACCTGCATAATGCAGTTCAGTGTGAAATAATATGGGGTACCCTAAAAGTCTGTCTAGTTACATTTCATTACAGTGGTAAATAAAAAGCTCAGAAAGGTCACTGCCTGTTTAAATCCTCTCGTCTAATCAAATAGCTTGATCAAGTGTTGCATAATTACATTTAAAATGCAACAATGATATGTGGATTCTCCCTTAATTATGATGCAACAAACCCAAACCATTAAACGCAAGTGTTCCAGCCCAATTTAGACCATTTCGTGTTCTCACTACAGACTCGTTACAGTCAAGCTGAGAGAATTGAAGTAAATTTTTAGACCTTTAAGATTTTGTTTAGATACACGTTAAAACCACATTCTTCAAAATGGTAAGTATGAAACCCTTTCCTCTATTGTTTAAACTGTTAGCTACCAGTGGCTTTATTTACTTTTTGGGAATGACATTTGTATGTGAAGGATTATTAAATTATGTAACGTCTCACTTGAAGTGATTTAACAAAACATTTTTGCCCTGTATACCTATACATAATCTTTCACACATTAGCCATTTTGCAAAATTAAATTAAAAAGACGAATATTTGGCACATATATGTATTACAGGCTTTTAGGATTAAAAACACATTTCCGATTTTAAAAGTGCCCCCTCCAAAACATGCTGTTTTTAAAGTTCTTTTTAAAACAGAATTATTTATATTGAGGTTTTGTGAAGCTCACGTGATCACACAAAGAAATTGAAAGTATTTTTTTCTATTTAGCATTTTAGCTCATATCAAGGTTTTTAAATATGTTTGCCACTAGGAGTCATAAAAATCAATCTACATTTTTAGATTAGTAAATTTAAAGAAAAATGTGCTTTCAGGAAAAAGTGGTCACGTGGTCAGTGAGTGCTGAGAAGGATTGGCGCATCCCAGAGCACATACAACTGGAGCTTGCGCATTAAGGAGTTCCTCCTGACCAAGTCGGCTTTCAAATTTCCTCATATTTACGTATTTAGTCTAGTGTGAAGTGTGAAGATTTTTTATACAGCACACAAAATTTTGCGACATACACATTAAAATGTATTTAGTGAAGTGGTTTGCTCAAACGAAGAGGTCCTCTTGGGCTTGGTACTTGATCTATAGTCAAGTAAAACCATGGCTCATCTCGGATCTTGAATCCTGATCGGAAGAAATGGTGTGATCTATTTTATTAGTTGGTTCCATTGTTTTGTTCTATCCTGAGTACATGCATATATTTCCTGCATGAGATCCTAGATATTTTGCCACAGTTGCAAGAACTAAGAGTAGAAGGCAAGAAAGTCTTTTAGAATGAGGAATCACTGATCAAGTAAGAAACTTTTTTTTTTTTGAAGAAGAAGAAGAAGACTGGAAATGTGTTTAAAGGACCAGGAACTTGATGGAGAGTGAGATATATAGGTAGAAGTGATGCAACTTATAGAGCTCAAACAAAGTTACAGAGCGGTACTAAAAGAGAACATGTAGAGAAGATAGTGTGTTGAAGTAAAAGCTATAGACTTTTGAGACATAAAGAGGACTAGAAAAAAGGATTTAAACTGAAAGGAAGATGAGGGCGATCAAGACCAGAGGAAGGAGATAATGCAACATAGTGGATGCCCACTGCTGGTAAACACCAAGAAGAAGAAGAAACACAGAACATGACAAGATGAGGGAAGAAAGCGTTAGACATTTTTTAATGAAGGTTAGACTGGAAAATTGGCTGTAAGAGGCTGGGGAGATGAGGGAGAATGCGACATACAGTTGGTGGTAATGAAACCTACAGGATTTCAAACAACATTAGACAACAAAGTAGAAAAAAAAGAAAATGCTCTCATTATTACATCTGCACTGTCAGTAAAATACAGCATACATCAGCTATGAAAAATGTCACAAATGTGTCTTTTGTCTACAGCGTGAGTGCATCTCTATCCACCTGGGTCAGGCTGGTGTCCAGATTGGCAATGCCTGCTGGGAACTCTACTGTCTTGAACACGGCATTCAGCCGGACGGACAGATGCCCAGCGACAAAACCATTGGCGGTGGAGATGATTCCTTCAACACCTTCTTCAGTGAGACTGGAGCTGGGAAACATGTCCCCAGGGCTGTATTTGTGGATCTGGAGCCCACTGTCATAGGTAAGATTAAGATTTTTTGGCATGGCTGTTAGTTTCCAGTGATATGGATATTAATGTAATTATGACATAATAATGGTCTTTTCCTCTAGATGAGGTCCGCACTGGAACATACCGCCAGCTATTCCACCCTGAGCAGCTCATCACAGGAAAGGAGGATGCTGCCAACAACTATGCTCGTGGTCACTACACTATTGGCAAGGAACTAATTGACCTGGTACTGGACCGGATCCGCAAACTGGTGAGCAACATTTGTACACAGCTGTAAATTTGACTAAATTTATAAACTGACCAGCATTCATCATCTCTCCAGGCTGACCAGTGCACAGGTCTCCAGGGTTTCCTGGTCTTCCACAGCTTTGGTGGTGGAACCGGTTCTGGTTTCACTTCCCTGCTGTTAGAACGCCTGTCTGTTGACTACGGTAAGAAGTCCAAGCTGGAGTTCGCCATCTACCCAGCTCCTCAGGTGTCTACTGCTGTGGTGGAGCCCTACAACTCCATCCTGACCACCCACACCACCCTAGAGCACTCTGACTGTGCCTTCATGGTGGACAATGAAGCCATCTATGACATTTGCCGTAGGAACCTCGATATTGAGCGTCCTACATACACAAACCTAAATAGGCTGATTAGTCAGATTGTATCCTCCATCACTGCCTCCCTCCGTTTCGATGGTGCCCTCAATGTCGATCTCACTGAATTCCAAACCAACTTGGTGCCCTACCCTCGTATTCATTTCCCACTTGTCACCTATGCTCCTGTGATCTCTGCAGAGAAGGCTTACCATGAGCAGCTCTCTGTATCTGAAATCACAAATGCCTGCTTTGAGCCGGCCAATCAGATGGTGAAATGTGACCCTCGTCACGGTAAGTACATGGCCTGCTGTCTGCTGTACCGTGGTGATGTGGTGCCTAAAGATGTAAACTCTGCTATCGCGACCATCAAGACCAAGCGCACCATCCAGTTTGTGGACTGGTGTCCCACTGGCTTCAAGGTGGGCATCAATTACCAGCCTCCCACTGTGGTTCCAGGTGGAGACCTGGCCAAGGTGCAGAGGGCTGTGTGCATGCTGAGCAACACCACAGCCATTGCAGAAGCATGGGCACGTCTTGATCATAAGTTTGATCTGATGTATGCCAAGCGTGCTTTTGTGCACTGGTATGTTGGTGAGGGTATGGAGGAAGGTGAGTTCTCTGAGGCCAGAGAGGACATGGCTGCCCTGGAGAAGGATTATGAGGAGGTTGGTGCTGACTCCATTGATGGTGAGGGAGAGGAAGAAGGAGAGGAGTATTAAAAGCAATTCTGATGTGTGAAATTTTCAATTTGTAATTTTTACATAATGCAAATTTTATATAATTTAACAAACTTCACGCACTGTAAAAAAAAATCTTAAAATTATCCTATAATTCTATTTACAACAAATTACTGTGAAATATTATTTAAAAACCTGAAACAAATTGTTAGTATACTGTTTATTTACAAAATCTCTGTTGAAATACAGAATAAAACAGAAAAATTAAAACACAGAAAAGAAATGTAAAATGACTTGATGTTATATAAAAATATAAAATTATCATAAATAAAGCCCAAAAAGAATACATCTTTTGAATCTCAGTCCTTTATTTGGAACTTGTATTAACAAACATGACAAATAAAATTACTAGTTCAACAAACTCAATAACAAAGATAGAAAGACAACATAACAAAGAGGAACTCTCCCCTTCACAGAAAAAGTAATGGGAATTTGGAAACTTTAAGTATATTCTAAAAAGTATTATAGAAATTAAAAAAGGGACAAGGAAGAAAGTATTTGACAAAAGAAGACTTAAACTGAAAGAGATGAGCAAGATCAAGACCAGAAGATGACGATGATGCAGCTTAGAACAAACGAACAAATGAGTATTGAAAAATAATCTTGAACACATGAATGAAGGAGTATAGTGACATCTGTAATTATAGATGTTAGGGTTAGTAAAGTATATGAGTGGGAATTGTGGTGAGCGCATTGTGCGTCAATAAAGAATAAAAAATAGAATAAAAGAATAGAAAGAAGAGAAAATGTGCTAAAACCCTTTGAGGTGTTTTAAATTCCATGGGTTTGCGCACATGACCAATGAGTGCAAAGGAGAGAAGGTGTGTTAGGTGTGGAGGGGACCATGAGTATAGGTATAAGTGACTACCACCAGAGGTCGCTGTGTGCACATGTTTGTTTTTGTTTTGTTAGTCGACTCAGTTTCCCAGAAGGCACCTCAGTCAGGTGATGCGGGTGCTCACCTGAACCCAGATAGCTCATTACTAGTATTGTTATAAATAGCTGGTTGTTCTGAGAAACTGGGTTGAGCATTAATACTGTCAGTGGGCATACACACGTGGACAAAATTGTTGGTACCCTTCGGTCAATGAAAGAAAAACCCACAATGGTCACATAAATAACTTTAATCTGACAAAAGTAATAATACATAAGAATTCTATGAATGTTAACCAATGAAAGTCAGACATTGCTTTTCAACCATGCTTCAACGGAATTATAAAAAAAACGAACTCATGAAACAGGCCTGGACAAAAATGATGGTACCCCTAACTTAATAGTTTGTTGCACAACCTTTTGAGGCAATCACTGCAATCAAACGATTCCTGTAACTGTCAATGAGACTTCTGCACCTCTCTGCAGGTATTTTGGCCCACTCCTCATGAGCAAGCTGCTCCAGTTGTTTCCGGTTTGAAGGGTGCCTTTTCCAGACAGCATGTTTCAGCTCCTTCCAAAGATGCTCAATAGGATTGAGGTCAGGGCTCATAGAAGGCCACTTTAGAATAGTCCAATGTTTTCCTCTTAGCCATTCTTGGGTGTTTTTAGCTGCGTTTTGGGTCATTGTCCTGTTGCAAGACCCATGACCTGCGACTGAGACCCAGCTTTCTGACACTGGCCAGCACATTTCTCTCTAGAATCCCTTGATAGTCTTGAGATTTCATTGTACCCTGCACAGATTCAAGACACCCTGTGCCAGATGCAGCAAAGCAGCCCCAGAACATAACAGAGCCTGCTCCATGTTTCACAGTAGGGACAGTGTTCTTTTCTTGATATGCTTCATTTGTCCGTCTGTGAACATGGAGCTGATGTGCCTTGGCAAAAAGTTCCATTTTTGTCTCATCTGTCCATAGGACATTCTCCCAGAAGCTTTGTGGCTTGTCAACATGTAGTTTGGCATATTCCAGTCTGGCTTTTTTATGATTTGTTTTCAACAATCGTGTCCTCCCATGTAGTCCACTTTGGCTCAAACAACAATGGATGGTGCGATCTGACACTGATGTTCCTTGAGCATGAAGTTCACCTTTCTGGGCTCTTTTGTTACCATTCAGATTATCCGTCTCTTTGATTTGTCATCAATTTTCCTCCTGCGGCCACGTCCAGGGAGGTTGGCTACAGTCCAATGGATCTTAAATTTCTGAATAATATGTGCAACTGTAGTCACAGGAACATCTAGCTGCTTGGAAATGGTCTTATAGCCTTTACCTTTAACATGCTTGTCTATAATTTTCTTTCGAATCTCCTGAGACACCTCTTTCCTTCGCTTCCTCTGGTCCATGTTGAGTGTGGTACATACCATGTCACCAAACAACACAGTGACTACCTGGAGCCCTATATATAGGCCCACTGACTGATTACAAGATTGTAGACACCTGTGAAGCTAATTAGTGGACACACCTTGAATTAACATGCCCCTTTGGTCACATTATTTTCAGTATTTTCTAGGGGTACCATCATTTTTGTCCAGGCCTGTTCCATGAGTTAATTTTTTTAAATAATTCCGTTGAAGCATGGTTGAAAAGCAATGTCTGACTTTCATTGGTTAACATTCATAGAATTTTTTTAAATTATTACGTTTGTCAGATTAAAGTTATTTATGTGACCATTGTGAGTTTTTCTTTCATTGACCGAAGGGTACCAACAATTTTGTCCACGTGTGTAACTAACTAGGTGCTACCATTGCTACTTTGTATAACACAAGCAGTATGCCCAATTATACATGGCATACAGAATACAATAAGGTTAAAGGATGTGGCAAAGTTTTATAAGATTTTTATTTTACATTAAAAATTACATTGTTATTGGTGTGAAACACCCACCAATAATGTGTCACAAATCTTTTGCACAGTATGTTAATTAGCTAGATTAGCTAATTAGCTTTTAATCTTACCATAATAAGTGCACCTGTTTGAGACACTTGAAAATGGAGCTGGAAGAATCAGTTGCCCAGGTAACCCTAAATCACTTTGGTGTACTAACCAAATTGTACTTTCTCTAAACTAGGATTGGTGGAATTGTTTTTCCTGTTCTCCTCAGCTTAGTTTATGGTATGGTGTGAGTGACAGCATGAACACTTACAGTACGTTTGGATTAGAAAATCAATGCACTTCAGGAAGACAGGCAGCAGTTTGTGACTTGCTCTTAGTGGATTAGTTTGTATGTTACAAAATTACAATATTTCTTTCTTTTTCTTTGTTTTTTTTTTAGTAACAGAATAAGCACTATATTTCATGCACCATATAGACAAAATTATTTGGCCAAACCTGAAATGACATTGTATCCAAATACACATCCCTCTTTTAAACGTTTCCACCCTTCTTGGAAGGCTGTCCACAAGATTTTGCAGTGTTTGTGGGAATTTGTGCCACAGATTTTTTATGATCATGTACATATTTTAGACAAGAAGACCTGGCTCGCAATCCCTGTTCCAGTTCATCCTAAAGGTGCTCAATGGGGTTGAGTCAGGGCTTTGAGAAGGCCAGTCTACAGTCGTGGCCAAAGGTTTTGCAAATTATACAAATATTAGTTTTCACAAAGTTTGATGCTAAACTGCTTTTAGATCTTTATTTCAGTTGTTTCTGTGATGTACTGAAATATAATTACAAGCACTTCATATGTTTCAAAGGCTTTTATTGACAATTACATGACATTTATGCAAAGTGTCAGTATTTGCAGTGTTGGCCCTTCTTTTTCAGGGACCTCTGCAATTCGACTGGGCTGCTCTCAATCAACGTCTGGGCCAAATCCTGACTGATAGCAACCCATTCTTTCATAATCACTTCTTGGAGTTTGTCAGAATTAGTGGGTTTTGTTTGTCCACCCACCTCTTGAGGATTGATCACAAGTTCTCAATGGGATTAAGATCTGGGGGAGTTTCCAGGCCTTGGACCCAAAATTTCAACGTTTTGGTCCCGAGCCACTTAGTTATCACTTTTGCCTTATGACACGGTGCTCCATCGTGCTGGAAAATGCATTGTTCTTCACCAAACTGTTGTTGGATTGTTGGAAGAAGTTGCTGTTGGAGGGTGTTTTGGTACCATTCTTTATTCATGGCTGTGTTTTTGGGCAAAATTGTGAGTGAGACCACTCCCTTGGATGAGAAGCAACCTCACACAGGATTGGGCTCAGAATGCTTTACTGTTGGCATGACACAGGACTGATGGTAGCGCTCACCTTTTATTCTCCGGACAAGCCTTTTTCTAGATTCCCCAAACAATCGGAAAGAGGCTTCATACGAGAATATGACTTTGCCCCAGTCCTCAGTAGTCCATTCGCCATACTTTTTGCAGAAGATCAATCTGTCCCTGATGTTTTTTTTGGAGAGAAGTGGCTTCTTTGCTGCCCTTCTTGACACCAGGCCATCTTCCAAAAGTCTTCGCCTCACTGTGCGTGCAGATGCGCCCACACCTGCCTGCTGCCATTCCTGAGCAAGCTCTGCACTGGTGGCACTCCGATCCCGCAGCTGAATCCTCTTTAGGAGACGATCCTGGCGCTTGCTGGACTTTCTTGGACGCCCTGAAGTCTTCTTAACAAGAATTGAACCTCTTTCCTTGAAGTTCTTGATGATCCTATAAATTGTTGATTTAGGTACAATCTTAGTAGCCACAATATTCTTGCCTGTGAAGCCATTTTTATGCAACGCAATGATGGCTGCATGCGTTTCTTTGCAGGCCACCATGGTTAACAATGAAAGAACAATGATTTCAAGCATCACCCTCCTTTTAACATGTCAAGTCTGCCATTCTAACCCAATCAGCCTGAAATAATGCTCTCCAGCCTTGTGCTCGTCAACATTCTGACCTGAGTTAACAAGACAATTACTGAAATGATCTCACCAGGTCCTTTAATGACAGCAATGAAATGCAGTAGAAAGTTTTTTTTCGGGATTAAGTTCATGGCAAAGAAGGACTATGCAATTCATCTGATCACTCTTCATAACATTCGGGAGTATATGCAAATTGCTATTTTAAAAACTTAAGCAGCAACTTTTCCAATTTCCAATATTTATGTAATTCTCAAAACTTTTGGCCACGACAAGGTCATGTTGGATTAGAATAGGGCATTCTCCAAACTGTTGCCACAAAGTTGTAAGCATAGCATTGCCCAAGATGTCTTGGTATGCTAAAGCATAAAGATCAGTGGCGGTGGGTGCAAAAAATATTTTGTAAATAGCCTTTAAATAGCTATTTATCAGGTGATAAAGCATCATTACTACTAATATAAAATAAAGGCATGACTCACATCGCATCTAGTCAGCCAGCTCCGCTTGCCATAAGAAGTGGAGGAAACGACTCGTTGAGAATGGTCCAATCACATGGGCCCAAATATTTAAAAACAAAATTGATTCGCTAAGAACAAAAGTGGGCGGGATCAGGGCGCACAGTGCTTGTACGGGGCCCGTACACGAACACAAATGAACGTAACAATACAGTTTAGATTTTATATTAAGAAATACAGCGGAATATTGTGATTAAATGACTTTATTTCATTATTAAAATAAATAATGATTATGTTAAATAATTACATGTTAAAGTAGCATTCTTCTCTGCCTAACGTTAAGGGCGGCGGTGCCCCCGCGCGACGTATTGACCGGCTGTCACTGAAAAGGTTGCTTTTCACTGGGGATAAAGACCTTGTCTGAAACACCTGAATGCAATAATTAATACGTTTGGCCAAATACATTTGTCCATATACAATAGGTTATAGTAATTCTTGACCACAGTTGAAGTTACAAGTTTCAGCGGTAGGGGTCGCTAAGGAACTGTGTAATTAACCTTTTCTCGAATAAATCGGCTTTGGACACTGGCGACTTCTCTATTTTCCCCAGACAGTATTTGTCACTAAAGCATAAATAAAACCACTTAATTTAACAGTTTTTTGTTATGGGTTAATAGACCCCTGTGCTGTTCCTGACTGATATCTCTCCCTTTGTCATCTAGTCTACTTATTTGGCATCCATTATGTTGTATTGCCGCCACCTTCTGGTCTTCTGGGCTGGTTCTCCATTTTCTGAAATACTTGCGTGTACTCAACCGATCCAAATTCCCATTGCTCCCCCCCTTTTATTTAATAACGGATATATTTGGCGGAAATGTGTATTAGACTTTTATAAACACTTTCAATTTTACAACGCCCCGTTCCCCCTCCCCAAATGAGTTTTTTGTTATTTAGCATTTTAGCTCACATTAAGATATATATATATATGCAAATATAGTTTGCTATATTTTTATAGCGTGCGCATTTTTGTAGCGTCAGTGAGTGCCATATTCTCACTCACTCGTCATATTTGACTACAGTTGATGTAAAATCATATGTTAAAAATCATATGATCAATCATATGCACTATATATGGTAATTTGATTACATTTCATTAACATGGTGATACATACAGTACATACACACACACACACACACACACACACACACACACACACAAACAGTGATACAATAAAAAGGTCACAGAGGTCTTTCTTTGTTGTTTAATGCCGGTTGGAATCCAGTAGGTTACATGACATACAGTACCAACCATAGGTCGGTCTCATTCTACTGCGTCTTTCCGGCCTTTGTAAGTGCAGCCCATGTGATCTTCCAGACCAGCCTTCCTTAAAAACGTCTAATGCTTCCTTCCCTGATCTTGTATTTCTGTGTCTTGAACTTTTAAACTGCTTTATCCCGACACTTTCACATACTTTATCTTCTTGATGTGTCCTCTCAATACTTGCATCACCACCACCTATAGATCTCACTCTCCTCAGCTTCCCACCCTTTAAAGCTGACTGTCCAGCTGTCCAGTCCAGTTTTCCTAAAAATAACATTAAGTATTTCCTTCCCTGATCAGTGACTGGAGGTGCAAGGCGACATTGGTAACCACTCAGACAATCAGATATTCTCTTGCTACTCCCTAATTTGTAACTGCGTGTAGAAACTGCAAAGTCATCTGTGAAGCACATTACACTATCTTTATGTTTCTGTTATGAAGCCCCAAACACCCTTAAGCTTTTGTTTAGATACGCCTTAAGACCACATTCTTTAAAATGGTAGGTATAAAACTTTACCCTCCGTCATTAAAATTGTTAGCTACCAGTGACTTTATTTACTTTTTGATAATGACATTTGTAGAAACAGCATTTGAATATTTATTAAAATGTAACATAACTTTATGTAATGTAACTTAAAGTGTTACATTACATAAAGTTATAAACTTAAAAGTTTACTTAAAGTGAGTTAACCAAACATTTTTGCCAAACATTTTTAAACTATAAATTTAAAGGCTAACTTAAAGTGAGTTAACCAAATATTTTTGCCCTGTTTACTAATACCTAATGTTTCACAAGTTAGCTATTTTGTAGAATGAAATAATGGAAATATTTAATATATAATGGAAATTATTTCACATGTAATTAGACTTATCCGTTAAAAAAACACACTTCCTATTTTACATGTCCTCAAGACATAATGTCTTTGTATTATTTTTTTAATAATAAAAAATGTAAAAATAAACAAACAATACAACACAAACAAATAATATAATAAAAATAATACAACACAAACAAGATCATGAGGTTCTGTGAGGCCCACATGCTCACACACTTTATTTTTTTATTTAGCATTTTAGCTCATGCTTACTGTTACAGTAGTCGTCATACACATTAATCTGCATTTAGTGAATTTAAAGGAAAACATGCTTTCAGGAGTCAATGTCACATGGTCAATGCTGAGAAGAACTGGTACGTCCGTAAGCATTAAGGAGCTCCTCCTAACCAAGCTGACTTTTAAATATCATCATACTTCAGTCAGTGTAGATTACAGTCAAGCATAAAGATGTTTATACATTACACAACATTTTTGCTCAAATAAGAGGTCCTCTTGAGCTTGCTACTCTCTCCAGGCTGACCAGTGCACAGGTCTCCAGGGTTTCCTGGTCTTCCACAGCTTTGGTGGTGGAACCGGTTCTGGTTTCACTTCCCTGCTGTTGGAACGCCTGTCTGTTGACTATGGTAAGAAGTCCAAGCTGGAGTTTGCCATCTACTCAGCTCCTCAGGTGTCTACTGCTGTGGTGGAGCCCTACAACTCCATCTTGACCACCCACACCACCCTAGAGCATTCCGAATGTGCTTTCATGGTGGACAATGAAGCTATCTATGACATTTGTCGTAGGAACCTTGATATTGAGCGTCCTACATACACTAACCTAAATAGGCTGATTAGTCAGATTGTATCCTCCATCACTGCCTCCCTCCGTTTCGATGGTGCCCTCAATGTCGATCTCACTGAATTCCAAACCAACTTGGTGCCCTACCCTCGTATTCATTTCCCACTGGTCGCCTATGCTCCTGTCGCCTAGGCTTACCATGAGCAGCTCTCTGTATCTGAAATCACAAATGCCTGCTTTGAGTCGGCCAATCAGATGGTGAAATGTGACCCACGTCACGGTAAGTACATGGCCTGCTGTCTGCTGTACCGTGGTGATGTGGTGCCTAAAGATGTAAACTCTGCGATCGCAACCATCAAGACCAAGCGCACCATCCAGTTTGTGGACTGGTGTCCCACTGGGTTCAAGGTGGGCATCAATTACCAGCCTCCCACGGTGGTTCCAGGTGGAGACCTGGCCAAGGTGCAGAGGGCTGTGTGCATGCTGAGCAACACCACAGCCATTGCAGAAGCATGGGCACGTCTTGATCATAAGTTTGATCTGATGTATGCCAAGCGTGCTTTTGTGCACTGGTATGTTGGTGAAGGTATGGAGGAAGGTGAGTTCTCTGAGGCCAGAGAGGACATGGCTGCCCTGGAGAAGGATTATGAGGAGGTTGGTGCTGACTCCATTGATGGTGAGGGAGAGGAAGAAGGAGAGGATTATTAAAAGCAAGTATTGGAAAAAATTAAATATATATTCAGCGTAAATGTGTGGTCAATGTAAATTTGGTGTAATTTAACAGCATGCACTAAAAAAATCATAACAGTAAAAAGGCTGACTGCAAAGTTTTCAAACAGTTATTGTTAAAACACTGGCAAATACCAATTGTTATTCTACAGTATTTCTCTACCTTTTCCCCCATATATTCTTGCTGTTATTTTGGGCATTGCTGGCTCAGCGGTAGGTTTCTTGCCTGTAATGCAGAAGGCCTGGGCTGATTTGTCCCACACAATGCCCAAACCCTGGCCACTGGATGCAAGACATGATGAAATGGAAGGATTGCATCAGGAAGATCATCCAGTGCTAAACCTGTACCAAGTTGTGTGATCGATTAATCTGCTGTGGCAACCCCTCAACAAATTTTTTTTTCCAGCCCAACCTTGATTGACTTTTTTCACCATCATAAAAACATCTCTCAAACATTAAAAAAAAACAAAAAATTCTGCAAAAAATATTTAAATATTTGAATCAAATTGAATACAAAAATACAAAAAATATGTGAATCTTTTATATTTTAGATAACTGCTGTTCTTAAATAAAGTTTTTTTTGTCAGTTGTCTACAATAAAAATGACTTCAATCTACATTTACCTTACTGTTTTCCATTATTTACATTTTCTTATGTAAACAGACATATACACTCACCTAAAGGATCACCATACTAATACGATGTTTGACCCCCTTTCGCCTTCAGAACTGCCTTAATTCTACATGGCATTGATTCAACAAGGTGCTGAAAGCATTCTTTAGAAACGTTGGTCCATATTGATAGGATAGCATCTTGCAGTTGATGGAGATTTGTGGGATGCACATCCAGGGCACGAAGCTCCCGTTCCACCACATCCCAAAGATGCTCTATTGGCTTGAGATCTGGTGACTGTGGGGGCCATTTTAGTACAGTGAACTCATTGTCATGTTCAAGAAACCAGTTTGAAATGATTCGAGCTTTGTGACTGCTGGAAGTAGCCATCAGAGGATGGGTACATGGTGGTCATAAAGGGATGGACATGGTCAGAAACAATGCTCGGGTAGGCCGTGGCATTTAAACGATGCCCAATTGGCACTAAGGGGCCTAAAGTGTGCCAAGAAAAAATCCCCCACACCATTACACCACCACCACCAGCCTGCACAGTGGTAACAAGGCATGATGGATCCATGTTCTCATTCTGTTTACGCCAAATTCTGACTCTACCATTTGAATGTCTCAACAGAAATCGAGACTCATCAGAGCAGGCAACATTTTTCCAGTCTTCAACTGTCCAATTTTGGTGAGCTTGTGTAAATTGTAGCCTCTTTTTCCTATTTGTAGTGGAGATGAGTGGTACCCGGTGGGGTCTTCTGCTGTTGTAGCCCATCTGCCTCAAGGTTGTGTGTGTTGTGGCTTCACAAATGCTTTGCTGCATACCTCGGTTGTAACGAGTGGTTATTTCAGTCAAAGTTGCTCTTCTATCAGCTTGAATCAGTCGGCCCATTCTCCTCTGACCTCTAGCATCAACAACGCATTTTCGCCCACAAGACTGCCGCATGCTGGATGTTAATCCCTTTTCAATCACCTTTTTAATCACCCTTTTCTGGCACCAACAACCATGCCACGCTCAAAATTGCTTAAATCAACTTTCTTTCCCATTCTGACATTCACGTTGGAGTTCAGGAGACCAGGACCACACCCCTAAATGCATTAAAGCAACTGCCATGTGATTGGTTGATTATATAATTGCATTAATGAGAAATTGAACAGGTGTTCCTAACAATCCATTAGGTGAGTGTATGTTATTTTACATGCATACCCTATTACCCATTTTTACAGAAGATTACTGTCAAATATATTTAAAATTATACAGAATACATAGTAGTATTGGTGAAACAGAAAAAACTCTATTGTCTGTATGCTATAGCTGTAAAAACTCTGAACAAATAAAAAAATCCCAAAAGATGAATACATGCTTTGAGTCTTTATTTTTTACTTTGAACCCACTTCAGCAAACATGACAGCTCTTGTCTTTTGTAGAAAAACATTTAGCATGTTTTGTTGTAAATGTACAAAGAAAAAATACATGATTTTCCATAGGAAGAACAGGAGATCCATTTGATTACTAGAGTGGACATCTGTATTATACTGTATAAACTTGGATCTGCACTTCTGTGTGAGAGGGAGTTCTCTAGGGCTAGTGAAGCTGTGTTGAAGAAAGAAACTGCCTCACCCTAAATACAGTAGTGAAGATTATTTTTATGAACAAAAATCCCTCTTGCATACCATATGCACTGCAGTTGCGGTGGCAAGTAGCATCACACAAGCACTGAACACCATTTTATAGTATGTAAAAAATTCTTTATTTATCTATTTAAAATCATACCATTTTATTTACAGGAGTTGTGCATCTTTTAAAAAAAATGCCAATTACATCATCAGTGATACAAAGTATATAATTGAATAACAGTCAATGCAAGTATGCTTAAACTGATTTTTGTAGTTTCTATTACAACACTTTGTAGCATTTTTTAAAAATAGGAATGATAACAGAACAAGTGCTATATTAAATGTAGTTGTTCTTGTTTTAAGGTGGATGGCATTCAGTAAGTTGCATAACCGCATTACATATATTATTTCTTAGGCCACAGTTGATGTTACATGTTTCAGTAGTACTGTAGGTGTTAGCTTTTATTGGCTTGTCATTAGGCTTTGAGTAATGAAAGTCGACTTTAAAAAGAACAACCTTTTTTTCAAATCAATCAGCATTAAAGCCTCTGTGTTTCATGAAGCCTCATCTGGCCACCACTAATTTCTGGACCCAAATGACCCAAACCCAAATCCCAAACGGCATTAAATGGAATAAAGTGCTAGAGTGTACAATCACTTGTTCACCAGTCAATTTGGATCAACTTAGAAGCAATTATTAAATAGACAAAGTGTTGTTTAAAATGACATTACAGCAAAATGAGGAAAAAATGAAGCGCTGTGAATACTTTCCGGATGCACTGTATCTAAGTATAGATATTAACTTCAGAGATTCAGTTAGAAGTTACAAAACTACTATCAGCTGATCAAAGAGTCTTTTTGAAAACAAGAGTACCCCTTCTTGGAATGTTTGTCTCAGCCATATAACAGTACACTTCCACAGTTTATGCTCCTCACCTTTTGGCTACATAGTACCAGCAATAATTTAAAACTACTTTCACTTTCAAATGTGTTTTTTTGCTACAAGTTTGTCCGTGACTGGTTTTGAATGTGGGCTTTGGCATGTTTGGCAACTGCTCTCTGCAGTACCTAGTTAGTGTAACTATCATCAAAGCATTGTCAAACTGCTGACTGTCAAGCACAGTGATAAAATAAAAAGAACATAGAGGTTGTCTCAGTTGAATTCATCAAAATAATTTTCCCATACCACACCACTGCTCGTGGAAAGCCCCTCTCATTCAATCAAATTACTTAGTCTGAACTAACCAATGTATAATTAGGTTTAAAATGAACCAATTACTTGTCACTTAGCGCTACCCCCCAGTTATGATGCAACAAGCTATTAACCCTGAAGCATAAGTATCCCAACCCATTTGTGGTAGGGTTCTCGCCTGCCGTATGGAAGGTCCGGGTTCGATACCCACCCAATGCCCAAACCCCAGCCATTGCAGTGCTGTTCCCAAGCCCAAATAGAATGGGAGGAGTTGCATCAGGAAGATTGAGGTGCACACCCATCAGTAGGTCATGCCGAAAAAAATCCAATTTTTCAGAAAGTTATTTCCGTTAAAATCAGGTTATTGAATAACTTGAACTGTTAGAAATTAACATCAGATGTTGTTTCTGTCTTATATATGCTTAAAAAACCCTGTATTACCAGGTAGTTCCATCATGTGTGTCACTGCACTTCCTCACTATATGTAACAATAGGCACCGTCATCATCAACTTTTATGCCATACTGTGAGGTAATAATTAAGTCTCATTTGATTACCAGATCATCATTAGGGGGATGTATGTGGGCGAGCCGAGTGTAAACCTCTAGTATTATAACTTTTAGACCATTTCGTGTTCTCACTACAAATCTTTTATAGTCAGGGTGAGAGAATTCAAGTTCGAAGACAATTTGACCCCTTAGACCCTTAGGCTTTGTTTAGATACATCTTAAAAAAACATTCTTCAAAATGGTAAGTATGAATCTTGTCACCTCATCAATAAAATTGTTAGGTACTAGTTAGTAAGAGAGTTGTAGAGACAGTAAATATAACATTATGTAATGGAACATCTCACTTGAGAACTCAGTCTCAGTGAGTTAACCAAACATTGTTATACTTTTACATAATATTTCACGTTAGCCATTTTGTAGTATTAAATAATAACGGAAATATTTGCCAAATACATGTATTACAGACTTTTAAGCTTAAAAACAAACTTCCTATTTTACAAGTCCCCCCTGTCAGGTATGGAGGAATGCATGTATGGCATATTTGCAGATGCAAAGTTTTTCAATAAGAAACAAACAGAAAAAGCAAAAAAAAAAAAGCGTATATAAAAAAAAAGGTAAACCAGAATAACCATGACAATAGCACAATATCAACAACAACAGCAGTAACTACAAAAGATGTGAGACACCGACTAATTAAACACGGAAGCTTAAATAATTACACAAACCCCCCCCCCCCCCCCCCCCACCTCCACCCTTTTTTTTGTTGGGCCTTCCAACTCATAGGCTGTGGCGTATGTAAGCACCAAGGGTCTTGGCTTGAAGACAGAACTGTGATTTGGCCTTCTCTGTCCCAGAGATTGGAGCAAGCATGAAGTCCTCAAACAAGGGAGGTGGAGCGAACACAGGGTCCTCAACCCCGGGAGTAGGAGCAAACAGAAATTCCTCAAGTTTAGTGAGCACAAATTCCGCAAACCCCAGAGGCAGAGTGAGAATTATGTCCCAGGTGGTGGACACAGTGCATTGCTCTCCAGTTCTGCTAACAGAAACAGCAGAATATTCATGGTGCTAAAGAACATAAGCCATAGCTTTAACATAGCCATAACTAGGTACAGCGGGTGCTGTATCTGGCTAAGACAGGGCCGGGCAAGACTCGGGAGGCTCAGATGGCGCGAGGAATGAATGACTCAGGTGGTGCAGGACATGGTGCTCTGTGTTTTCCAGACTGATTGCCCTGACACAATGCAACATGAACACAAACCACAAAGAGTTCATGGGTCCTGCAGGGTTTATCCTGACACCCTCCAAGACATGATGTTTTTTTAAAGATTTTTTTTTTGTTTGTTTTAAAAATGTTTACCAAAATGATTCATCATGAGGATCTGTGAAGCCCATGATTTCACACAAAGGGATTTGTTGAAAGTATTTTTTATTTAGCATTTTATCTCATGTTAAGATATTGACATAAATCAATTTAATTGCATCAATATGCATTTTTAGATTACTGAATTTAAAGGAAAACGTACTGTAAGGAAATAATTTGTGGCCATGAGGTCAGTGCTACATTAAGAAGCTCATTCCTACCAAGCTTACTTTAAAAGCTTACTTTTAAAGCTTACTTTAAAATCTACTAAAAGTAGATTACCACAGCATACAGCAATTATGAGAATGTGACAAACGTACCTTTTTCCTGCATCTCTACCCACATGGGTCAGGCTGGTGTTCAGATTGCCAATGCCTGCTGGGAACTCTACTGTCTTGAACACGGCATTCAGCCAGACGGACAGATGCCCAGCGACAAAACCATTGGAGGTGGAAGTGATGCCTTCAACACCTTCAGTGAGACTGTAGCTGGAAAACATGTCCCCAGGGCTGTGTTTGTAGAGCCCACTGTCATAGGTAAAATTAAGATTTTTTTGCATGGTAGCTACCAGTGGTCTGGAAGATCACTATGATTATGGTTTAATAATGGTCTTTTCCTCTAGATGACATCTGCACTGGAACATACCGCCACAATAAGCAGCTCATCACAGGAAAGGAGCATGCTGCTAACAATCATCCCTATGGTCACTACACTATTGGTAAGGACCTAATTGACCTAGTGCTGGGCAGCATCCACAAAATGGTAAGCAACATTTGCGTTCTGTTGTAAATTTGTACA
The DNA here is from genome assembly GCA_030347435.1 of Clarias fuscus. NCBI lineage: Eukaryota > Metazoa > Chordata > Actinopteri > Siluriformes > Clariidae > Clarias > Clarias fuscus. Next base: position 11,460,055 of record CM059218.1, read on the forward strand.
GATTTCTTTTTTTAATCATTAATTTGTCAGCATTCATTATCTTTCCAGGCTGACCAATGCACAGGTCTCCAGGGTTTTCTGGTCTTCCACAGCTTTGGTGGTGGAACTGGTTCTAGTTTCACTTCCCTGCTGTTAGAACGCCTGTCTGTTGACTATGGTAAGAAGTCTAAGCTAGAATTCACCATCTACCCAGCTCCTCAGGTGTCTACTGCTGTGATCAACTCCATCCTGTTGAGCCGTACAACTGCATCCTGACTACCCACACTACCCTAAAGCACTCCGAGTATGCCTTCATGGTGGACAATGAAGTCATCTATGACATTTGCAGAGGGAGCCCCAATTATTGAGTGTGTCTCCTACATACACTAACATAAAAAGGCTGATTAGTCAGATTGTATCCTCCATCACTGCCTCCATTAAAGACCAAGCGCACCATCCAGATTGTGGAGTGGTGTCCCATTGTGCTCAAGGTGGACATCAACTACCTGCTGTGGCTCCAGGTAGAGGAACACTTTGCAGAGGCCTGGGCTCATTTGGATCATAAGTTTGATTTGATCTGGTGCTTTTGTGCACTGGTGTGTTGGTGAGGTTAAGAGGGAAGGCAAGTTCTCTGAGGCCAAAGAGGACATGGCTGACCTGGAGAAGGATTATGCTGACTCCATGCTGTTGGTGCTCACTTCATTGAAGGCGAAGGAGAGGAAGGACAAGTGGTTTTTGTTCAACGGTCATGATGCATTTGACCCTGCCAGGTGTTTCCTCCAGTGGTGTTCTATAGCAACAGCTTGGCAGTTCCTAAACCAGGGGAGAGGCAGTGGTGTCAGTTCATGTTATCCAGGCTGACTGGCCCAGCAGGCCAGTCTGGCAACTAATGAGATTGATGTTTTCCGTAGAAAGTTATGAGTATCCCCAAATAATTTTTTGGGTGGGGGATATACCTGAAGCCACAGCCGGTGAGTACACACAAGCGACCAAGTGCATAGATGCTTACAGTGGGGCTGTACAGACCCGCAGGAGGAGGCAGAAATCGCAGAGCCCCAGGAGGAGGCAGAGTGCGCGTAGAACCAGGAGTAGGCTAACCTCAATGGCACAGCTTCAGGTTCACCATGCTGCTGCCCCCAGCTAGTTTAACAGTGCTGTTGCCACCTTCTGGCTTTGTGGACACCATGCTGGCAACTTTTTTTCCCTAGACATTGTGCCGACACCAAGCATTTCCTAATGGCCCAAGAAGCATCCCCCCTTGCTCAGACCCAGTGCCTGTTTTCAAGCTTCAGCTCAGACCAATGTTACTATACTGTTTATCTACAAGAACTCTCTATACAAATAGAGAATACTAAATGGTAAAACACAGAAAAGAAATGTAAAATTACTTGCAATTGATCTTATATAAATGTTTATTGTCTGTATTTTAAAGCTGTTAAGACACTGAACAAATAATGAAGAATATTTGCTTTGAATGGCAATCTTTTACTTAAAACTTATATCAAACATGAGCACATGAATGAAGTACAACAGCACTAATAACCTTGTACAGTATATGACATCCAACCCCTTACATTTGTTAAATTAGAAAGTTAAGTGTTCTTTTCTTTTATAGAGATGAATTAGCTTTTTTTTTATTGTAAACATGCAAACAAAAAAGGACATGAGTGTTTTTCCATTGTAAGGCATGTAATCAAGTCAAGCTAAGACCAATGGCAACCATTTAATACATGATACCACAGTGCAAATGGGTTTTCATTAAAAAAGAATAATAATAATAAAGCATGAAATGGCAGTACTTAATTACAGGAAACATTGACTCTGTGTTAGCAGTAACTTAAAACTGTGATACCAGTGAGTAAACAGAAAGCATGGGTATTGGATATTAAAAATGGCGTATTAATGGATATTAACTTCAGAGACGGAGCTGAACACAGGCTTTTTGAAAACAAATGTTCTTTTGCAGCTCAGTCTGAGGGAAATGACTCAGTTGGACCCAGTCAGACTGCACCCAGTTACAGTCCTCCACACAGGTATTTTATTTCAGCCTGGCTCAAGTGTTTACAAAACTGCTAAAAAGAATATACCAACCAATTGGAAAGTTGCTAATACCATTAGTGGAGTCACAAAGGTGAACCCTAACCCTAATTATATTATATTAAACAAAATGTGAAGATGCTAAGAGAAGATGCACCCAAAGCTGTAACTGCTGGCAAATATACTGTATGACTATTAGTCTATAACTATATTTTCACTTTCTCATGTGGATTATTCTTGCAGATTGGTGGGTAAAAAAAAATATTTTTTTATTTTAAATTACATTTACAAAATATGCAAAAATTAAAAGCAGTTGTGTGTGGCAATAAAGCTTAAAACCAATATGAAAACTAAATCATCATCTTAGAAGCCAAACATTGCTGTAACAGAAGTGTTGGAAAGATTCAGTCTCATGAAACCATCATGAAGTGTCTGGGCTTCCTTATTCTGCAGTAAAAATATCTAGGAAAAAAAAGTATATATATATAGTGATAAATGTGTGAGGGCTTTCTTGTTCTTCTTGATTCTTATTTTTTCATTCAGTGATTTATTCATTATTTATTTACAACCATCCAGGCCCTTTTGGGGGTCTTAACATGCTCAAAAACTCATGGAAATCCACACACAGGTTGGAATCTGCTGCCATTAGGAGGTCTGTGTGTCTAAGCCTGCACACATATACACTCAACTCAACATAAGACCAGATATGTAGGGTCATTTGCAAAATGCGCATTTATGACATCAGCTAAATACACACAATACAAATCCTACACACATTTTAGGTCTTTTGCAAAATGTACATTTATCAGAAATAGTAAATACACACACACACACACACACACACACACACCACACACACACACACACTACACACACAACACATCCTACACACACTGTCCATCATACACACACTACATGTTATTTACAATCTTGCTGATAAATATACATTGAATTAATAATGTCATAGTTATGCATTTAGTATAAACCTTAAATGGCATTTCATGTCATTGATACTACTACTTATGTTATCTGATATTATGCAAGAAACATGAGTTAATGTCTGATGTCACAGTTGCCACTACACAGCTTGAAAGTCCTGGGTTTGAATTTGAGCTCAGGTTAATCTCCGTGCAGAGTTTGCATGTGCTGTGGAAACTGAGTGGTTAAGACATTGGATTTCTGACACGAGGGTCACGAGCCTGCCCCTAAACCTCTGCTGCTTGGCTGGTTAAAATGAAGTGAATGGAAGTCGCTCTGGATAAGGGGTGTCTGATTGCCCCTGGGAGTGAATGATAATGCGTGTACTGTATGTGAGGTGTGAATGTGTATGTGTGATGCTCTGCATCCCATCCAGGATGAGTTCTCTCATTCAGTGCTGCTGGGATTGGCTGAATACCCACTACAACCTGACCAGGTTACTAAACATATTCACCTTCTGTAATTCAAATATTCAGTGTGTGTCTCTTTTCTAATTTGGTTCCCCGCCATGTTTCTCATGTGCACTATAAAAAAAATTTTTTTCAATAAAATTAAATTAAATGGTATTACTTTTACTGATCCACCCATTCTGGTATTAATCAGAAAACATGTACAGCACTTTTGTGTGCATTAAAATTTCACATATTGCATATGAATCATTTTTATGAATTCATATAGAATAATAGTGAATAAGTATATACAGTAATGCAGTGATGTATAGAGTAGCATTGCTGTCTCACACCTCCAGCATCAAGGACAGCATCTGCATGTTGTCCTTGATGGTTTCCTTCAAGCTCTTAACTCCCAATAGCATGCCAGTAAGGTAGGAATTATTTTTTATTAATGTTTGACTTCATTGGCTAACATGAAATTCTGTTGCTGTCAGGCATGGTGACATGTTAACAGTATGCATAGAGATTTAAAACTAGGAGCTACTCCTTATAGTGACACCTTCACAAACTGAGGAAACCCCTGGCTGTTGCCATGGTGGCAACAGAGACTTAGCTTGACGGGCTGGTACGTGACAGGGAATACCTGTGAGTCATTTGTAAATAGCCACATTAGTAAACAGGAGAAATGGCTTTATCTCACCTGTTTATAAACTTTATCAGATCACAGTTCTCTCTCCTTGATCCATGTACTTGAAAATTGAACCAAACGTCTTTTTGTACACATCCTCAGAATCAGTGTCTGTGTTAAATCAGTTTTAGTGACAGCGCTACCATTTTCAACGTCCATTGTTAAATGTGACAGCACAGCGGAGTAGCAGTTAGTGGTGTCGAGGTTTCGAGTCTCGAAAATGGCTGTATGCGTGCAGTGTGCATGTTGCTTGCTTACTATACAGCATAGGCTAAGTGGTGTTTCCAAATTGTCCATAGTGTACAGCATGCGTATATGTCTCAAACCTGGTTAAGTAGGTTAAATGGAGCGGTGCAGATATCTCCCTTTGTTAAAATCTAAAGACGACAGAAATTAATGAAAGGGAAGAGCCATCAATACCCGTGGGAATAGTAGTATAATAATAAGAAATTGTAACTATTACTATATGTGCTATATAAAATAAATTAACCTGAACAATTGTTCACACTCCCATGTGGAGTGTATTCTAAATTCTAAATCCGAAGGATGAATGTCTGTATAGGAAGCCATTATGAGGATTAATTTAAGGATGAAAAGCTATAATTGGCCAAGTGTGAAGAAAGACGTCAGGATGAGAGAAATGACATAATCTCTTGTTCCCTTCCCCTGACAGTCACAGTGACATTAACCAATTGTAGGCATCTGTAAACCCATGTACTCGGAAGAGGGAAAATTGCGCTTTCTTAGTGAGTAGCAGTATGAAAACGATGGTTGGCTTTAAGCGTACCAGAGGAAGCACATTTTTGTTCCACCCGTCCTGACTGTAACTAAACAGATAGGGAAGATTTAGGGGAAAACCAATAAGTTGCTATTAATATTTACAATACAGCAATAAAGCAGTCAATATTTTTGTAATTACAATCACTTACAATTCACTCATAAATCAATTACAGTTACTTGCAAACAGTACTGAACATTAAAGGACACCATGCTGTTCCAAATAGAACAGAACATATTTCAAGTAGACACCCAAGTAATTGCCTCTAATACTGTATGTCAAGAGAGTTTTGCTTTGATAACTCCAACAAAACCTATCTGAAAAAAAAGTACTATAAAATATAATCAGGAAGTGAAGTGGTATGCATCATCTCATTCCCAACTAACTTTCTTTTAATGGAGGAAATGCAGCATGTTGACCATCTGTTCATCTGTTAATCAGTTCTATTATCTATTCATCTTCAGAGCCATCCAAATGGCCTCTGCGAAGAATTTCTTACATTTTTCCACTTTAGGCATTTAGACATATTCTAACAAGCAACACTGTCTTGCTACCTTTCAATACAATTCAGTCTTAATATCCCTTATGAGCTATAATAATTGTTCTTAAAAATTCTTACAATTGTTTTAAAAACATAATTTAAAATTCCTTCCTTGAAAAAGTCCTCATATAGACTGTTACCCAAATCACTGCCACTTAAACCATTCCCCAAAATCCACTAGATGGCAATGCTACCTCGAATGAAATCTGTACTTTTGGTTATATTGTATGTTTAATCAGGCTGATATCAGAAAATTTGTTCATCTATACACAACAGGTTACTTACAGATTGAAATAATTACGATTTCTTTACATCATTGTTGTGCATATTATGGTTCAGACACTGTAGGGAGCTTGAACGTACTAAAAAAAAAAAAAAAACCCTGTGTCTTAAGTCTGCAGTTAAAACTAATAGAGGTCAAATGGTGTGGGTTTTATTGTTCCCGAGAAGCAGTGAGGTCTGCTCACACACACGCTCCTCCTTTTCAGACACCCTGACTTTATACTTCCATGTCACACCCCTGTTTCTATTCCTCCATAAAGCTCTTATTGCTTTTGCGCCAGGCAATAACAAATCACTCCGAGGGCTTTGTCTTCTCTTGATGGCTGTGTCTTGGCGATTGTGTGCACGTGTGTATGGCCAGCTGGGCCTTTTGTTGCATGTAATGTGGATCATGCCCTCTAGTGACCCAGAGCTCCAACAGCACTGGATTTATTGAGTAAGAGAACAGGTTTCTGGAACAGAGACACATGGCCATATGGCACTACAACTGGACTGACAAGAACAGAAGAAATAGAATTTGTTCTAAAAGTTCTTAGCCAGCAAGAACCCCGAACCTGTTTTGCTTCCATAGTGTACTACTATGTACTCTATAGTCGTTTTGGAGAATGGGCATTTTGAATCCAAGAACAAACTCCGGAGGTCATTATTTCAGATACCAGAACCAAGATTGCTGCTCATATTTCCCAGCTGAGCTCTGTTTGAAAACATCACACAGTACTTTCACAGAATGTTCTAATGCCTGCCTGTGTCATCTGTTGTTTTTGATCCTAAGCAGTGACTCAGTAGCAGGGTTTTGAGTTCGGGGAGACATTAGGCATATCGGTGAAAAGGCAGGACGTGAGAAGAATGATTGCTCCTGTTGTGTTGTGTTGTTTGTGTTGAGGTATAATTAATTGTTTCTGATTGACTACTTAATGCCTTTCAAATGACTAATCAACTCAGACTCAGAACGCTGCTTTCTTTCCTGCGTTCTTTTTTGCATGCATCTCAACTAGTTATGGGAATCAGTATCCATTCCTTAATCAATCATCAGTTTGAGTAAACCAATTGATGGTCGATTACTAATCAGTTTAACTGCACAATATAATGCTTCTTGTACGTCTTCTGTCCAGAAAATCAAATGCACTATTGCTACATCCAGAGTACATGACGTCCATCCATACGTACACAGAGATGGGCAGAGCAGCCAAAAAATCTACTCAAGTAAGAGTAGCTGTATTTCAAAATAATATTACTCAAGTAGAAGTAAAAAACTAGTCATCCAAAATATTACTCAAGTAAGAGTAAAAAAGTATTCGGTGAAAAGACTACTCAAGTACTGAGTAACTGAATAACTGTTTCAATCGCAATGTCTGATTAATTTATTTAAAATCATAATAATTATATACCTTTGTATGTGTATAGGTTTGTGTCTGTTTTTTGGCAGATAGAGAAGATACCGCAGTATGAATTAGTGATGGGAAGTTTGAATCATTTTAGTGACTCGGTTCTTTGAATCTCATTCATCAAAATGAATGAATCTTTTTTTGAGTCATTTAGTTCATTTCCTTATTTTGATCAGAAATAAAATAAAATGTTACATTTTCAATAAACAGACCCCCAACACATCTACATATACAAATGTTGGCTATAGTTCTAGTAATAAAAATAGTACAATGCAGCTAAGGACATATTATTATAAACCGAATGAGCAGTTCACCATCATATCTTCTAGTCTGAGTCGTTTGCTCTTTTGAATCTATTGCACTGCATGGCGTCTAGGGGAGTCACGTGATAAAAGAATGAACGACTCGGACTTGAAGATTCGTTGAGAACCGCTCTGAAAAACAATTCTGTTTCCTGTACATAACCTAAGGCGGTTTTGCGATGATTTGCGCATGCGCGCCCATTAGAAAATGAATGAATCCCTCTCTGAGACTACGGAGTCACGTTAAAGATCGTTCATGAACGACCCATCATTAGTATGAAGCTGTTATTTCGCAAGCGAAACATGCTTTGTATATGATGCCAGGGATGCATCATATTTTTTTGGATGCATAAAAATATACAACACATGTGTTGACAATTAATTCTGTACTGAAATATACTTATATATTCATAGACTGTTAAAGTAGCATTATATGTACCATTAAAGTTAACATATTATCACACAAACATTCTATACTCATCTCAAGATCCCACTAGTAGCAGCATAGATTTATGGCCGTTCTGCAAAATGAGAGAAAGCTGCAGAAACTCTTGTTTGCACATGCGCAAGTGAGCGTATGTAGGACGGATTCACAGGTAGGATGGATTTATAGAACACCGGCTGAAGGTTTTTTCCCACGCTGCCTCCTGATCTGATTGGTGAAATGGAGTCATGTGATTATTGTTGCTGCGTCTGATTGGTGAAACAGTCATGCGGTAGATCTACCGGCTGCATGTTTAGAATAAATGGTTAGAAAAGTAGAGCTACTCAAGTAAAAGTAAAAAGTAAGCAGTAAACTACTATACTCATAGAAGTACATTTGTTCCAAAAAGATACTCAAGTAAATGTAACGGAGTAAATGTAACTCGTTACTACCCATTTCTGTACGTAGGATTACTCACATAAGAATAAGATTGAAATATTGTTGCATATAACTTATGCTTAAAGCACAGTGATATTTTTTTTTTTCATGTATCCCAGATAGGAAGCTGGGATCAGAGTGCAGGGTCAGCCAGGATACAGTGCCCTTGAAGCAGATAGGGTTAAGCACCCAAGGGCTCAACAGTGGCAACCAACGCCCATAAGCATATTTTATCTAATATATTAATATATTAACAACACAGGTCCAAAGCAGAAGTACATTGTCATTATAGGCCAAGAAGTGTTTACCATTGTACACACTCTTTGTAAAATATTTTGCATATCATTTTACATTACATTACATCATTTGGTAGACAACCTTGTCTAGATTGACTTACATTTGTATCTCATTAATACTGTACATCTGGCAATTTAGGGTTAAAGGCCTTGCTCAAGGGCCAAACAGTGAAAACTTGGTTGTGGTAGGGTTTGAAGACGGGAGATTCCGATCTGTAGTCCAATGCCTTAACTACTGTCATGGTAAGATTTTTCCTTTATTGATTGTTTACTGGTATAATTTTTTCTAAAACCAAAGCACACCCATATTCGGGAGTGCGGGAGTCCTTTGTTCCAGGAAAATTGTACTGTAGTTAAGGTTACCTTGAGATGCATTGTCATTCACTTCACACAATCATGTTGTGAGCATGCACACTTATTGCCTATATGGATTAAAAAACATGCAACGTACCATGTTTGTAGGAATTTTTAACAATTCAAATTGATTGCCATTTTTCCTAAAGATTCTATTCCCATTGTAGCACAGGAGCATCACTTAGGTTTTGTGAAATAACATCTGATTACAAATTGAACAGATTTGTCCTGTATTCAAAGGACTTCAAAATCAAGACTATGAATTAAATACAAACAAGTACACTTGCTTGTGGCTGTATTGGCAAAGCCCCACAGCCATGCTCCAAAATCTATGGAAAGCCTTCCCAGAATATAGGAGTTAATTATAAAAGAAAAGAGAGACTACATTAAAATGGGACAACGGTATGTACGTACAGTATATACAGTAGGGATGTGATGGTCAGGAGTCCACATACTTCTGGCCATACAGTATTGTATAGTGTGTTTTAATAACTTTGGAAATCAGTTCAAACCAGAAACCTGTAGTTTTTTCCTAATGATTAAATATGACACTTTGTGCAATCTGAAGACATCTGATACAGGAAATACTACTTTTATCTGTCTTGGTTCAACATGGTGTAATATTGTTATGAACTGCTTGCAGTGTTGCAGTGTTTAACCTGACTGGAGTAAAGGCTCATATCTAATTACACATTAATAGATGCAACTTGACGGTGCACATTTAAACCTGTGTTCGGATGGAAGTACAATACCCATAGAAGCTTGTCTGAATCAAACAAAATCAAATTCAGTCCCCGGTATTCCTCTGTGACTTCCTCACTGTTGACAAATGGCTCCCCTTTTTGCCCTTCAGAAGCTGCACCAGGGCTCACAGCGACCCTTTCATAGGAGTCAAATTCACTTAGGTTTATTACCATTGCCTGATTATGACCTTGGTCGTTTCATGTCCTAGACTCCCCCATTGTATTTTTTAGGGTCACAGAGTGGAACAGGACACTTGTTTCACATGGAGAGCCCTCAATTATGTTAGCCCTTCACAGCAGACACAAAGTCAATGGAAGAAAAACTGTGGCTGCTTAAAGAGAGAGAAAGAATGAAATGGGACACTTACAAGGGAGTCACTTACTCCATTAGACAAAATAAAAAAGTTGCACATTAGAGTCCAAAATAAGACATACTACACAGCTGTCCCAAATCGATCCTATTTCATACCAAACTGACCTTAATAATCGAGATCAGATTCGACTTTGGCCTTGGCAACTGTTATTTAAGCAAATATCGGCTTCTACATAGTAGTTAAAGCCACTGTTTCATGTTACAAATGATGCTCTTGTTAGTGTTTGACACATGCCAGATTATTGTAGACTACACTGATCAAACGTATGGTATTAAAAGCTAAAAGCTTTTAAAAGCTATATTAAAGCAGTACTATTAGATCTGGAGTAGTATTGTGTTGTGTCTTACTAATTAATCAATTAGATAATTATGCTATATTACTTGGTTGTTATACCTAATAAATATGTTGACATCTGTGGGGTGTATTTATCAATCACAATGTTTACTTTCATCCTCCATTTTTTGCCAGAGTGTGCTGGAATAGGAGATAAAAAATATGATATCCCCAAAATCCAAACCTGATCATCCGGCAAGTGGTAATTATTAAAAAGAAACACCTAATAGAATGGTTCTCTGTATACTGTGTTGAAGTAAAATGGCTCACCACAGTGTGCATCTACACGCATACTTACACACACATACACAGAGCACACACATACACACACTCAAAAGAAAACTCCCTGGTTTGCTCTGACCTCAAAACGACGAGACGGCAGCCTCAGTGTGTATCAGAGTGAGTTTAGTCTGAGTGTTGGTGGGTGGCCATGCCTGGGAGTCAAGATTCTCCACAGCAGATGCCAAAGGCTAGTCTGGCAACGCAACTCCACCGCATCGGCGAGTGAGTTAGAATCAGTTTGTTTATGTGTATAGACTTTTAAAACTAAGCAATGTAAAGTTTGAAATGTTTTTCTTCCTACATAGATTTTGTTGTCAAATTAGATAAGAATTAGAAATGTGTGAGCCTTACGGAGAGGAGTGCAGTTGCTATTACTATTCATAGATTTATACAGTAAAATGTGACTGATTTTTTGCCTCATGAAGACGCAAAGCTGTGTGCAATTTCTTTTATTACTTAATAAAAA
>CM059218.1:12218626-12281126 GCA_030347435.1 Clarias fuscus
TTCCTGCTGCCACTTGGTGGCGCTATGGCATAGACTCATGATTGTCATATGATGTGATCAGCTTCCTACTCTTAACATACCTGTAAAGTTTCATGTGCCTAACTTAATGTACACAGAAGTTATTAGCCACTTCCTGTTTCATTTTATTCGCCATAATTTTAAAGCGTCGCCACGGCCGAACCGTTCGAGGTATCAAAAAGATCTCTGCAATTTTGCATCGGCAACTTGTTTAGATCATATTTAGCTGGTTTGGTGCGAATTGTAAAAAGTTCCTAGGAGGAGTATTTCAAATTCCATTGGGTGCGTTTTGCAAACAACTCAAAATAACTCACTTCCTGTTGATTAGTCCTGATGACATGCAGCGCGAAACTTGTTCAGTTTGATGAGATCTAAATGTTCACCGAGTTTTATAAGTATACGTGCAAGTGTGTCTGAGCTATAAGGCAAGACTCTGTAGGGGGCGCTGTGCGGGGCGTGTGCGACGCCCCGGGCCGAGCCCCACTGAGGACCTGTTGGCCGCAGATTCCAATCTGTGTGCAAATTTTGGTGAGTTTTTGAGTATGTTAAGAGGCCCGAAAGTGCCCGGATGATTGAAAGAAAAATAATAAAAAAAATAAAAAAAATAAAAAAAAAAATAATTAAAGTTGCAAGCAACGATGACGGGCCCAAGCAACGGGCGCGGTCCCCACCCCGGGCGCACCGCACAACCTGCGTGTTATTCGAGTGTGTCAAAACCTCAAAAAAGTCATTGGCACCCGGTTGCACCGCAGAACTTGCACACAGAACGTCACACATCATACTGGGCTAATATCAGTTTGGGCCCTAAATATTTGTGTGTGTGTGTGTGTGACTAGTTAATGTGTCAGTCTGTCTCTGATGAGTAAATGTGTTTTTGTGTGTTTGTGTGTGTGTGGTGTGTGAATCTGTGTGTTAACATTAGTGATGTGTGTGTTAGTATGTCCAAGACATGTGACTTGTTAGTGGATGTGTGTGTTTCTGCGTGAGGGTGTGTGAGACAGAGATGTGAGTGTGTGAGTGTTATAATTTGTGATGTTATAATGTGTGAGTATGTAGGTGCTCATTTGTGTGATGTACGAGTGTATTTGTTTGTGTGTGCATGCATGTGTGTGCGTGTGTGTGAGATGTGTTTGTGTGTGTGTGTGTGTGTGTGTGTGTTTAATTAGTGTGTTAACATTAGTGATGTGTGCTTGTGTATGTTTGTGTGTATGGTGTGTTCAAATATTAGTGATTTGTGTGTGATTAATAATTGTTCGGTGTAAGTTTAAGACATTATCACTGCTGACCCGTTTGAGATATCAAAATGTGTGATGTGTGTGTGTGTGAGAGTGAGGGAGAGAGGTGTGTGACAGTGATGTGATGTGATGTGTGTGTGTGTGTGTGAGAGAGAGAGTCAGGGAGAGAGGTGTGTGACATGTAGATGTGTCAGTCTGTGTGTGACGAGTAAATGTGCTTGTGTGAGTTTGTGTATATGGTGTGTGTGTGTGTGTGTGTGTGTGTGTGTATGGTGTGTGAGTCTGTGTGTTAATATTGGTGATGTGTGTTATAAATAATTTATCGGTGTAAGTTTAAGGATGTTCCTGAATGTGATGTCACTGTCTGTGTCACTGAATATAATGAGTGTGTGTGTGTGTGGTGTGTAAGTCTTTGTTAACAGTAGTGTGTGTTAGTATGTTTAAGATATGTGACTTGTTAATGGGTGTGTGTGTTTCTGCGTGAGGGTGTGTGAGACAGAGATGTGAGTGTGTGAGTGTTACAATTTGTGATGTTATAATGTGTGTGTATGTAGGTGTGCATGTGTGTGATGTATGAGTGTACTTGTTTGTGTGTGTGCATGCATGTGTGTGAGATATCTTTGTGTTTGTGTGTGTGTTTATTTAGTGTGTTAACATTAGTGATGTGTGCTTGTGTTTGTGCATGTTTGTGTGTATGGTGTCTGCATCTGTGTGTTAATATTAGTGATGTGTGTGTTATTAATAATTGTTGGGTGTAAGTTTAAGACATTATCACGGCCGACCCGTTTGAGATATCAAAATGTGTGATGTGTGTGTGAGAGTGAGGGAGAGAGGTGTGTGACAGTGATGTGATGTGAGGTCAAGTTTGAGTATGACACGCAATGGGTTTTATTTGATGCTGATGCTGGATCAGTCTTTGGCTTGTCCTGTGTGTGTGTGTGTGTGTGTGTGTGAGAGAGAGAGAGTGAGGGAGAGAGGTGTGTGACATGTAGATGTGTCAGTCTGTGTGTGACGAGTAAATGTGCTTGTGTTTGTGTGAGATTGTGTATATGGTGTGTGTGTGTGTGTTTGTTTGTAGATGTTTGTGTGTATGGTGTGTGAGTCTGTGTGTGAACATTAATGATGTGTGTGATAAATAATTTATCGGTGTAAGTTTAAGGATGTTCCTGAATGTGATGTCACTGTCTGTGTCACTGAATACTGAATATAAATGAGTGTGTGTGTGTGTGTGTGTGTGTGTGTGTGTGTGAGAGTGAGGGAGAGAGGTGTGTGACATGTAGATGGGCCAGTCTGTGTGTGACGAGTAAATGTGCTTGTGTTTGTGCGTGTTCATGTATATGGAGTGTGTGTGTGTGTATGGTGTGTGAGTCTGGTGTTAATATTGGTGATGTGTCTTATGAATAATTTATCGGTGTAAGTTTAAGGATGTTCCTGAATGTGATGTCCCATATAATGTGTGTGTGTATGTTGTACAGTGGGCAATTTAAATGTTTGTATTGTTTATTTTTTATAATTTCTGCATATGTTTAAATAGTAAACATGAAGGCATAGTAAAGGAAAAGGGGAAAGACCTGACTGCAGAATAACTGCCTACTACTGCCATCTACTGGACATATTTTATTACTGCAGGAGTCAGTGGACACAGTTCAGACCAAGGCTGATAAATATACTGTAAAAATTGTTGGGAGCTGTGTGAGCATCACAAAAACATGAAACTCAAGAAATCTACTCAGAACCAGTTGTTCCTTCTACCTAAAATGTTTGGGCACATTAGGACTTTCCACTTGGTGGATATAAGTATCTTATATTTGCTCAAAATTATATGTTGCCATAGCAACACTATTCAACGTATCAAAAAGTCCTTTACAGTGTGACATCAGCCGTGTCTTCCAATTATTGTGCCTGATTTTGAAGCCAATTTTCTGAAAATTAGTCACAAAAGAATTTAATTTCTAAAAGTAGACACTTTCTGCTGCCAGTTGGTGGCGCTATGACTGAGACTCACGGGACCCATGTCACTGTGAGCAGGTTTCTTCTCTTAACCTACTGCTGAGGTTTGATGAACGTCACACAATTTATACAGAAGTTATTAGCCACTTCCTGTTTCCTGTTATTCGCCATAGGTTTAAGGGCTCGCCACGGCCGACCCGTTTCAGATATCAAGCAGCCCTTCGCAATATTAGATCCTCAATGTCTTGAGATTGTATTGGACCCTGTTTGGTCAAAAATATATGAATCCTGTAAGAGTAGTAGATCACATTCCAATGGGTGCGTTTTTCAAACAACGCTAAATAACCGACTTCCTGTTCAGCGGATTCCAGTATGGGGTATGCAGCTTGTTAAGCTCAATGAGATCTAAATTTATCCTGGGTCTCATTCATATATGTGAAAGTGGATATGAGTTATGCAGCTAAATTTTTCACAAAGTTCCAGGGGGCGCTGTACAGGCCTTGTGCCACGCCCGGGGTCCAGGCTCTCAGGGCTTACTCATAATCAGTTTCAGTGTATAGCCGCAAAATTTTGGAACCGTAGGTCTTTCCACTCGTTCGATATGAGATGATTCATTTTTTTGCACTTCATTTTATGTTTTTTCTCTAGATAAATCGTCGCCATAGCAAGACAATTCAAATTAGAAAAAAATCCTTCATAGTGTCAAATGACCCATGTGTTTTCATTATTCTGACTGATTTTGAACCAAATCGGGTGAAAGTAAAGGCCAAAATATTAGTGATTTCCAAAAGTGACACACTTCCTGCTGCCACTTGGTGGCGCTATGACATAGACTCATCATTGTCATATAATGTGATCAGCTTCCTGCTCTTAAGACACCTGTAAAGTTTCATGTACATAAGTTAATGTAGACAGAAGTTATTAGCCACTTCCTGTTTCATTTTATTCGCCATAATTTTAAAGCTTCACCACGGCCGAACCGTTCGAGGTATCAAAAAGATCTCTGCAATTTTGCATCGGCAACTTGTTTAGATCATATTTCCCTGGTTTGGTGCGAATTGTAAAAATTCCCTAGGAGGAGTATTTCAAATTCCATTGGGTGCGTTTTGCAAACAACTCAAAATAACTCACTTCCTGTTGATAATATCTGATGACATGCAGCGCGAAACTTGTTCAGTTTGATGAGTTCTAAATGTACACTGAGGTTTATAAGGATACGTGCAAGTGTGCCTGAGCTATGAGGCACGATTTTCTAGGGGGCGCTGTGCCGGGCGTGTGCGACTCCCCGGGCCGAGCCCCACTGAGGACCTGATGGCCGCCGGTTCCAATCTGTGTGCAAATTTTGATGAGTTTTTGAGTATGTTAAGGACCCCAAAAGTACCAAAAGTGTGGAAAAAAAATAATAAAAAAAAAAAAAATAATTAAAGTTGCAAGCAACGATGACGGGCCCAAGCAACGGGCGCGGTCCCCACCCCGGGCGCACCGCACAACCTGCGTGTTATTCGAGTGTGTCAAAACCTCAAAAAAGTCATTGGCACCCGGTTGCACCGCAGAACTTGCACACAGAACGTCACACATCATACTGGGCTAATATCAGTTTGGGCCCTAAATATTTGTGTGTGTGTGTGTGTGTGTGTGTGTGTGTGTGTGTGTGTGTGTGTGTGTGTGTGTGTGTGTGTGTGAGAGAGAGTGAGGGAGAGAGGTGTGTGACATGTAGATTTGTCAGTCTGTGTGTGACGAGTAAATGTGCTTGTGTGAGTTTGTGTATATGGTGTGTGTGTGTGTGTGTGTGTGTGTATGGTGTGTGAGTCTGTGTGTTAATATTGGTGATGTGTGTTATAAATAATTTATCGGTGTAAGTTTAAGGATGTTCCTGAATGTGATGTCACTGTCTGTGTCACTGAATATAATGAGTGTGTGTGTGTGGTGTGTGTAAGTCTGTGTTAACAGTAGTGTGTGGTAGTATGTTTAAGATATGTGACTTGTTAGTGGGTGTGTGTGTTTCTGCGTGAGGGTGTGTGAGACAGAGATGTGAGTGTGTGAGTGTTACAATTTGTGATGTTATAATGTGTGTGTATGTAGGTGTGCATGTGTGTGACATATGAGTGTACTTGTTTGTGTGTGTGCATGCATGTGTGTGAGATATCTTTGTGTTTGTGTGTGTGTTTATTTAGTGTGTTAACATTAGTGATGTGTGCTTGTGTTTGTGCATGTTTGTGTGTATGGTGTCTGCATCTGTGTGTTAATATTAGTGATGTGTGTTATTAATAATTGTTGGGTGTAAGTTTAAGACATTATCACAGCTGATCCGTTTGAGATATCAAAATGTGTGATGTGTGTGTGAGAGTGAGGGAGAGAGGTGTGTGACAGTGATGTGATGTGATGTGTGTGTGTGAGTGAGTGAGAGTGAGCGAGAGAGGTGTGTGACATGTAGATGTGTCAGTCTGTGTGTGACGAGTAAATGTGCTTGTGTTTGTGCGAGTTTGTGTATATGGTGTGTGTGTGTGTGTGTGTTTATGGTGTGTGAGTCTGTGTGTTAATATTGGTGATGTGTGTTATAAATAATTTATCGGTGTAAGTTTAAGGATGTTCTTGAATGTGATGTCACATATAATGTGTGTGTGTGTGTGTGTGTATGTTGTACAGTGGGCAATTTAAATGTTTGTATTGTTTATTTTCTATCATTTCTGCATATCTTTAAATTGTAAAGATGAAGCCATAGTAAAGGAAAAGGGGAAAGACCTGATTGCAGAATACCTGCCTACTACTGCCATCTACTGGACATATTTTATTACTGCAGGAGTCAGTGCAGAAAATTTAGACCAAGGCTGATAAATATACTGTAAAAATTGTTGGGAGCTGTGTGAGCATCACAAAAACATGAAACTGAAGAAATCTACTCAGAACCAGTTGTTCTTTCTACATAAAATGTTTGGGAAGATTAGGACTTTCCACTTGGTGGATATAAGTATCTTGTATTTGCTCAAAATTATATGTTGCCATAGCAATACTATTCAACGTATCAAAAAGTCCTTTACAGTGTGACATCAGCCGTGTCTTCCAATTATTGTGCCTGATTTTGAAGCCAATTTGCTGAACATTAGCCACAAAAGAATTTAATTTCTGAAAGTAGACACTTTCTGCTGCCAGTTGGTGGCGCTATGACTGAGACTCACGGGACCCATGTCACTGTGAGCAGGATTGTTCTAATAACCTACTGCTGAGGTTTGATGAACGTCACACAATTTAGACAGAAGTTATTAGCCACTTCCTGTTTCCTGTTATTCGCCATAGGTTTAAGGGCTCGCCCCGGCCGACCCGTTTAAGATATCAACCAGCCCTTCACAATATTAGATCCTCAATGTCTTGAGATTATATTAGACCCTGTTTGGTCAAAAACATATGAATCCTGTAAGAGTAGTATATCACATTCCAATGGGTGCGTTTTTCAAACAACGCAAAATAACCGACTTCCTGTTCAGCGGATTCCATGACATGGGGTATGGAAGTTGTTCACCTCAATGAGATCTAAATTTATACTGGGTCTCATTCATATATGTGAAAGTGGATATGAGTTATGCAGCTTAAACTTTACAAAGTTCCAGGGGGCGCTGTACAGGCCCTGTGGCACGCCCGGGCTCCAGGCTCTCAGGGCTTCCTCACAATCAGTGAGAGTCTACACCCATAAAATTTTGGAACCGTAGGTCTTTCCACTCGTAAGATATCAGAAGAATAATTTTCTTCGACTTTTTCTTGAGTTAAATCGTCACCATAGCAACGCGATTCAAATTAGAAAAAAATCCTTCATGATTTCAAATGACCCATGTCTTTTCATTATTCTGACTGATTTTGAACCAAATCAGGTGAAAGTAAAGGACAAAATATTACTGATTTCCAAAAGTGACACACTTCCTGCTTCCACTTGGTGGCGCTATGACATAGACTCATGATTGTCATATCATGTGATCAGCTTCCTACTCTTAACATAGCTGTAAAGTTTCATGTGCCTAACTTAATGTACACAGAAGTTATTAGCCACTTCCTGTTTCATTTTATTCGCCATAATTTTAAAGCGTCGCCACGGCCGAACCGTTCGAGGTATCAAAAAGATCTCTGCAATTTTGCATCGGCAACTTGTTTAGATCATATTTAGCTGGTTTGGTGCGAATTGTAAAAATTTCCTAGGAGGAGTTTATCACATTCCATTGGGTGCGTTTTGCAAACAACTCAAAATAACTCACTTCCTGTTGATTAGTCCTGATGACATGCAGCGCGAAACTTGTTCAGTTTGATGAGATCTAAATGTTCACCGAGTTTTATAAGTATACGTGCAAGTGTGTCTGAGCTATAAGGCAAGACTCTGTAGGGGGCGCTGTGCGGGGCGTGTGCGACGCCCCGGGCCGAGCCCCACTGAGGACCTGTTGGCCGCAGATTCCAGTCTGTGTGCAAATTTTGGTGAGTTTTTGTGTATGTTAAAAGGCCCGAAAGTGCCCGGATGATTGAAAGAAAAATAATAAAAAAAAAAATAAAAATAATAATCCTAACGAAAACAATAGGGCCCTGCGCACTCAGTGCTTGGGCCCTAATAATAATCCTAACGAAAATTAAAGTTGCAAGCAACGATGACGGGCCCAAGCAACGGGCGCGGTCCCCACCCCGGGCGCACCGCACAACCTGCGTGTTATTCGAGTGTGTCAAAACCTCAAAAAAGTCATTGGCACCCGGTTGCACCGCAGAACTTGCACACAGAACGTCACACATCATACTGGGCTAATATCAGTTTGGGCCCTAAATATTTGTGTGTGTGTGTGTGTGACTAGTTAATGTGTCAGTCTGTCTCTGATGAGTAAATGTGTTTTTGTGTGTTTGTGTGTGTGTGGTGTGTGAATCTGTGTGTTAACATTAGTGATGTGTGTGTTAGTATGTCCAAGACATGTGACTTGTTAGTGGATGTGTGTGTTTCTGCGTGAGACAGAGATGTGAGTGTGTGAGTGTTATAATTTGTGATGTTATAATGTGTGTGTGTATGTAGGTGCTCATTTGTGTGATGTATGAGTGTATTTGTTTGTGTTTGTGCATGCATGTGTGTGCGTGTGTGTGAGATGTGTTTGTGTCTTTGTGTGTGTTTATTTAGTGTGTTAACATTAGTGATGTGTGCTTGTGTTTGTGCATGTTTGTGTGTATGGTGTGTTCAAATATTAGTGATTTGTGTGTGATTAATAATTGTTCGGTGTAAGTTTAAGACATTATCACTGCTGACCTGTTTGAGAGATCAAAATGTGTGATGTGATGTGATGTGTGTGTGAGAGTGAGGGAGAGATGTGTGTGACAGTGATGTGATGTGATGTGATGTGATTTGTGTGTGTGTGTGTGTGTGTGTGTGTGTGTGTGTGTGTGTGGGAGGTTTAGTGTGTGTGAGAGTGAGGGACAGAGGTGTGTGAGATGTAGATGTGTCAGTCTGTGTGTGACGAGTAAATGTGCTTGTGTTTGTGCGTGTTTGTGTATATTAGATTAGATTAGATTAGATTCAACTTTATTGTCATTGCACGCAGTCACAAGGCAACGAAATGCAGTTAGCATCTAACCAGAAGTGCAAGTTAGCAGTGCAATATAAACATATATACAGATCTATAGAAACTTGTATGATAGAATTAAGGTCTATGTATAAATTGTATTACAGAAAAAAAAAAAATATTTATATATATATATATGGAGTGTGTGTGTGTGTTTGTGTGTATGGTGTGTGAGTCTGTGTGTGAACATTAGTGATGTGTGTTATTAATAATTTTTCAGTGTAAGTTTAAGGATGTTCCTGAATGTGATGTCACTGTCCGTGTCACTGAATATAATGAGTGAGTGTGTGTGTGTGTGAGTGTGTGTGTGTCGTGAGAGATGTGTGCTATAGATGTGCAGGACCCTCTTGTTTTCCTAAGGATCATTCTTTTCTTTTCTTTTTTAATGTAGTGTGTTGACATTAGTGATGTGTGTGTTATTAATCATTTTTCGTTGTGTAAGTTTAAGACATTAGTACGGCTGAGACATTTGAGATATCAAAACTGATTTGCAATTAAAAACTCACCCACACACTATAGGTGCGCAGGAGCCTCTTGTTTAAGGATCTTTTTCCTTTTTCATGATATATTGATTTTTATTTAGTCAGGTACCATTAGTGACGTGTGCTTGTGATGTGTGTGTGTGCATGTAGGATAGTTAGTGTGTTCATATTGTGTATTTGTCGGGATGTGTACATGACCGATGTGTAGAATGTGTGGTCTGGTGTGTATATCGCCGCGCTTGTCCACCAGACTGAATGTTGCACAGTGGGCAATTTAAATGTTTGTATTGTTTATTTTTTATGATTTCTGCATATGTTTAAATAATAAACATGAAGCCATAGTAAATGAGAAGGGGAAAGACCTGACTGCAGAATACCTGCCTACTACTGCCATCTACTGGACATATTTTATTACTGCAGGAGTCAGTACAGAAAATTCAGACCAAGGCTGATAAATATACTGTAAAAATTGTTGGGAGCTGTGTGAGCATCACAAAAACATGAAACTCAAGAAATCTACTCAGAAGCAGTTGTTCTTTCTACATAAAATGTTTGGGCACATTAGGACTTTCCACTTGGTGGATATAAGTATCTTATGTTTGCTCCAAATGATATGTTGCCATATCAACACTATTCAACGTATCAAAAAATCCTTTACAGTGTGACATCAGCCGTGTCTTCCAATTATTGTGCCTGATGTTGAAGCCAATTTGCTGAAAATTAGTCACAAAAGAATTTAATTTCTAAAAGTAGACACTTTCTGCTGCCAGTTGGTGGCGCTATGACTGAGACTCACGGGACCCATGTCACTGTGAGCAGGACTCTTCTCTTAACCTACTGCTGAGGTTTGATGAACGTCACTCAATTTATACAGAAGTTATTAGCCACTTCCTGTTTCCTGTTATTCGCCATAGGTTTAAGGGCTCGCCACGGCCGACCCGTTTAAGATATCAACCAGCCCTTCACAATATTGGATCCTCAATCTCTTGAGATTATATTAGACCCTGTTTGGTCAAAAACCTATTAATCCTGTAAGAGTAGTAGATCACATTCCAATGGGTGCGTTTTTCAAACAACGCCAAATAACTGACTTCCTGTTCAGCGGATTCCATGACATGGGGTATGCAAGTTGTTCATCTCAATGAGATCTAAATTTATACTGGGTCTCATTCATATATGTGAAAGTGGATATGAGTTATGCAGCTGAAACTTTACAAAGTTCCAGGGGGCGCTGTACAGGCCCTGTGCCACGCCCGGGCTCCAGGCTCTCAGGGATTCCTCACAATCAGTTAGAGTCTACACCCATACAATTTGGGACCCGTAGGTCTTTCCACTCGTAAGATATGAGAAGAATAGTTGTCTTCGATTTTTTCTTGAGTTAAATCGTCACCATAGCAACACGATTCAAATTAGAAAAAAAATCCTCCATGTTTTCAAATGACCCATGTCTTTTCATTATTCTGACTGATTTTGAACCAAATCAGGTGAAAGTAAAGGACAAAATATTACTGATTTCCAAAAGTGACACACTTCCTGCTGCCACTTGGTGGCGCTATGACATAGACTCATGATTGTCATATGATGTGATCAGCTTCCTACTCTTAACATACCTGTAAACTTTCATGTGCCTAACTTAATGTACACAGAAGTTATTAGCCACTTCCTGTTTCATTTTATTCGCCATAATTTTAAAGCGTCGCCACGGCCGAACCGTTCGAGGTATCAAAAAGATCTCTGCAATTTTGCATCGGCAACTTGTTTAGATCATATTTAGCTGGTTTGGTGCGAATTGTAAAAAGTTCCTAGGAGGAGTATTTCAAATTCCATTGGGTGCGTTTTGCAAACAACTCAAAATAACTCACTTCCTGTTGATTAGTCCTGATGACATGCAGCGCGAAACTTATTCAGTTTGATGAGATCTAAATGTTCACCGAGTTTTATAAGTATATGTGCAAGTGTGTCTGAGCTATAAGGCAAGACTCTGTAGGGGGCGCTGTGTGGGGCGTGTGCGACGCCCCGGGCCGAGCCCCACTGAGGACCTGTTGGCCGCAGATTCCAATCTGTGTGCAAATTTTGGTGAGTTTTTGAGTATGTTAAGAGGCCCGAAAGTGCCCGGATGATTGAAAGAAAAATAATAAAAAGAAAAAAAAAAATAAATAAAAATAAATTAAAGTTGCAAGCAACGATGACGGGCCCAAGCAACGGGCGCGGTCCCCACCCCGGGCGCACCGCACAACCTGCGTGTTATTCGAGTGTGTCAAAACCTCGAAAAAGTCATTGGCACCCGGTTGCACCGCGGAACTTGCACACCGAACGTCACACATCATACTGGGCTAATATCAGTTTGGGCCCTAAATATGTGTGTGTGTGTGTGTGTGTGTGTGTGTGTGTGTGTGTGTGTGTGTGTGTGACTAGTTAATGTGTCAGTCTGTCTCTGATGAGTAAATGTGTTTTTGCGTGTTTGTGTGTGTGTGGTGTGTGAGTCTGTGTGTTAACATTAGTGATGTGTGTGTTAGTATGTCTAAGACATGTGACTTGTTAGTGGATGTGTGTGTTTCTGCGTGAGGGTGTGTGAGACAGAGATGTGAGTGTGTGAGTGTTATAATTTGTGATGTTATAATGTGTGTTTATGTAGGTGCTCATTTGTGTATTGTACGAGTGTATTTGTTTGTGTGTGCATGCATGTGTGTGCGTGTGTGTGAGAGGTGTTTTTTTGTGTGTGTGTGTGTGTGTGTGTGTGTGTGTGTGTGTGTTTCAGTGTGTGTGTTTATTTAGTGTGTTAACATTAGTGATGTGTGCTTGTGTTTGTGCATGTTTGTGAGTATGGTGTCTGCATCTGTGTGTTAATATTAGTGATGTGTGTTATTAATAATTGTTGGGTGTAAGTTTAAGACATTATCACGGCTGACCCGTTTGAGATATCAAAATGTGTGATGTGTGTGTGAGAGTGAGGGAGAGAGGTGTGTGACAGTGATGTGATGTGATGTGTGTGTGTGTGTGTGTGTGTGTGTGTGTGTGTGTGTGAGAGAGAGTCAGGGAGAGAGGTGTGTGACATGTAGATGTGTCAGTCTGTGTGTGACGAGTAAATGTGCTTGTGTGAGTTTGTGTATATGGTGTGTGTGTGTGTGTGTGTGTATGGTGTGTGAGTCTGTGTGTTAATATTGGTGATGTATGTTATGAATAATTTATCGGTGTAAGTTTAAGGATGTTCCTGAATGTGATGTCACTGTCTGTGTCACTGAATATAATGAGTGTGTGTGTGTGGTGTGTAAGTCTGTGTTAACAGTAGTGTGTGTTAGTATGTTTAAGATATGTGACTTGTTAATGGGTGTGTGTGTTTCTGCGTGAGGGTGTGTGAGACAGAGATGTGAGTGTGTGAGTGTTACAATTTGTGATGTTATAATGTGTGTGTATGTAGGTGTGCATGTGTGTGATATATGAGTGTACTTGTTTGTGTGTGTGCATGCATGTGTGTGAGATATCTTTGTGTTTGTGTGTGTGTTTATTTAGTGTGTTAACATTAGAGATGTGTGCTTGTGTTTGTGCATGTTTGTGTGTATGGTGTCTGCATCTGTGTGTTAATATTAGTGATGTGTGTGTTATTAATAATTGTTGGGTGTAAGTTTAAGACATTATCACGGCTGACCCTTTTGAGATATCAAAATGTGTGATGTGTGTGTGAGAGTGAGGGAGAGAGGTGTGTGACAGTGATGTGATGTGAGGTCAAGTTTGAGTATGACACGCAATGGGATTTATTTGATGCTGATGCTGGATCAGTCTTTGGCTTGTCCTGTGTGTGTGTGTGTGTGTGTGTGTGTGTGTGTGTGTGTGTGTGTGTGTGTGTGTGTGTGTGTGTATGGTGTGTGAGTCTGTGTGTTAATATTGGTGATGTGTGTTATAAATAAATTATCGGTGTAAGGTTAAGGATGTTCCTGAATGTGATGTCACATATAATGTGTGTGTGTGTGTGTGTGTGTGTGTGTGTGTGTATGTTGTACAGTGGGCAATTTAAATGTTTCTATTGTATATTTTTGATCATTTCTGCATATGTTTAAATTGTAAACATGAAGCCATAGTAAAGGAGAAGGGGAAAGACCTGACTGCAGAATACCTGCCTATTACTGCCATCTACTGGACATATTTTATTACTGCAGGACTGAGTGGAGACAGTTCAGGCCAAAGCTGATAAATATACTGTAAAAATTGTTGGGAGCTGTGTGAGCATCACAAAAACATGAAACTCAAGAAATCTACTCAGAAGCAGTTGTTCTTTCTACCTAAAATGTTTGGGCACATTATGATTTTCCACTTGGTGGATATAAGTATCTTATATTTGCTCAAAATGATATGTTGCCATAGCAATACTATTCAACGTATCAAAAAGTCCTTTACAGTGTCACATCAGCCGTGTCTTCCAATTATTGTGCCTGATTTTGAAGCCAATTTGCTGAAAATTAGCCACAAAAGAATTTAATTTCTGAAAGTAGACACTTTCTGCTGCCAGTTGGTGGCGCTATGACTGAGACTCACGGGACCCATGTCACTGTGAGCAGGACTCTTCTCTTAACCTACTGCTGAGGTTTGATGAATGTCACTCAATTTATACAGAAGTTATTAGCCACTTCCTGTTTCCTGTTATTCGCCGTAGGTTTAAGGGCTCGCCACGGCCGACCCGTTTGAGATATCAACCAGCCCTTCACAATATTAGATCCTCAATGTCTTGAGATTATATTAGACCCTGTTTGGTCAAAAACCTATGAATCCTGTAAGAGTAGTATATCACATTCCAATGGGTGCGTTTTTCAATCAACGCCAAATAACTGACTTCCTGTTCAGCGGATTCCAGTATGGGATATGCAAGTTGTTCATCTCAATGAGATCTAAATTTCTACTGGGTCTCATGCATATATGTGAAAGTGGATATGAATTATGCAGCTAAATTTTTTACAAAGTTCCAGGGGGCGCTGTCCAGGCCCTGAGCCACGCCCGGTCTCCAGGCTCTCAGGCCTTACTCATAATCAGTTTCAGTGTATAGCCGTAAAAGTTTGGAACCGTAGGTCTTTCCACTCGTACGATATGAGAAGATTTATTTTTTTGCACTTCATTTTAGGTTTTTTCTCTAGATAAATCGTCGCCATAACAAGACGATTCAAATTATAAAAAAATCCTTCATGGTCTCAAATCATCCATGTCTTTTCATTATTCTGACTGATTTTGAACCAAATCAGGTGAAAGTAAAGGCCAAAATATTAGTGATTTCCAAAAGTGACACACTTCCTGCTGCCAGTTGGTGGCGCTATGACATAGACTCATGATTGTCATTTGATGTGATCATCTTCCTACTCTTAACACACCTGTAAAGTTTCATATGCATAACGTAATGTACACAGAAGTTATTAGCCACTTCCTGTTTCATTTTATTCGCCATAATTTTAAAGCGTCGCCACGGCCGAACCGTTCGAGGTATCAAAAAGATCTCTGCAATTTTGCATCGGCAACTTGTTTAGATCATATTTGCCTGGTTTGGTGGAAATTCTGTAAATTTCCTAGGAGGAGTATTTCAAATTCCATTGGGTGCGTTTTGCAAAGACCTCAAAATAACTCACTTCCTGTTGATTAGCCCTGATGACATGCATTGCAAAACTTGTTCAGCTTGATGAGATCTAAATGTACACGGAGTTTTCTGAGTGTGCGTGCAAGTGTCTCTGAGCTATGAGGCACGATTTTCTAGGGGGCGCTGTGACGGGCGTGTGCGACTCCCCGGGCCGAGCCCCACTGAGGACCTGATGGCCGCGGATTCCAATCTGGATGCAAATTTTGATGAGTTTTTGAGTATGTTAAGGACCCCAAAAGTACCAAAAGTGTGGAAAAAAAATAATAAAAAAAAAAAAAAAAAAAATAATAATCCTAACGAAAACAATAGGGCCCTGCGCACTCAGTGCTTGGGCCCTAATTAAAGTTGCAAGCAACGATGACGGGCCCAAGCAACGGGCGCGGTCCCCACCCCGGGCGCACCGCACAACCTTCGTGTTATTCGAGTGTGTCAAAACCTCAAAAAAGTCATTGGCACCCGGTTGCACCGCAGAACTTGCACACAGAACGTCACACATCATACTGGGCTAATATCAGTTTGGGCCCTAAATATTTGTGTGTGTGTGTGTGTGTGTGTGTGTGTGTGTGTGACTAGTTAATGTGTCAGTCTGTCTCTGATGAGTAAATGTGTTTTTGTGTGTTTGTGTGTGTGTGGTGTGTGAATCTGTGTGTTAACATTAGTGATGTGTGTGTTAGTATGTCCAAGACATGTGACTTGTTAGTGGATGTGTGTGTTTCTGCGTGAGACAGAGATGTGAGTGTGTGAGTGTTATAATTTGTGATGTTATAATGTGTGAGTATGTAGGTGCTCATTTGTGTGATGTACGAGTGTATTTGTTTGTGTGTGCATGCATGTGTGTGCGTGTGTGTGAGATGTGTTTGTGTGTGTGTGTGTGTGTGTGTGTGTGTGTGTGTGTGTGTGTGTGTGTGTGTGTGTTTAATTAGTGTGTTAACATTAGTGATGTGTGCTTGTGTATGTTTGTGTGTATGGTGTGTTCAAATATTAGTGATTTGTGTGTGATTAATAATTGTTCGGTGTAAGTTTAAGACATTATCACTGCTGACCCGTTTGAGATATCAAAATGTGTGATGTGTGTGTGTGAGAGTGAGGGAGAGAGGTGTGTGACAGTGATGTGATGTGATGTGTGTGTGTGTGTGTGAGAGAGAGAGTCAGGGAGAGAGGTGTGTGACATGTAGATGTGTCAGTCTGTGTGTGACGAGTAAATGTGCTTGTGTGAGTTTGTGTATATGGTGTGTGTGTGTGTGTGTGTGTGTATGGTGTGTGAGTCTGTGTGTTAATATTGGTGATGTGTGTTATGAATAATTTATCGGTGTAAGTTTAAGGATGTTCCTGAATGTGATGTCACTGTCTGTGTCACTGAATATAATGAGTGTGTGTGTGTGTGGTGTGTAAGTCTGTGTTAACAGTAGTGTGTGTTAGTATGTTTAAGATATGTGACTTGTTAATGGGTGTGTGTGTTTCTGCGTGAGGGTGTGTGAGACAGAGATGTGAGTGTGTGAGTGTTACAATTTGTGATGTTATAATGTGTGTGTATGTAGGTGTGCATGTGTGTGATGTATGAGTGTACTTGTTTGTGTGTGTGCATGCATGTGTGTGAGATATCTTTGTGTTTGTGTGTGTGTGTATTTAGTGTGTTAACATTAGTGATGTGTGCTTGTGTTTGTGCATGTTTGTGAGTATGGTGTCTGCATCTGTGTGTTAATATTAGTGATGTGTGTTATTAATAATTGTTGGGTGTAAGTTTAAGACATTATCACGGCTGACCCGTTTGAGATATCAAAATGTGTGATGTGTGTGTGAGAGTGAGGGAGAGAGGTGTGTGACAGTGATGTGATGTGAGGTCAAGTTTGAGTATGACACGCAATGGGTTTTATTTGATGCTGATGCTGGATCAGTCTTTGGCTTGTCCTGTGTGTGTGTGTGTGTGTGTGTGTGTGTGAGAGAGAGAGAGTGAGGGAGAGAGGTGTGTGACATGTAGATGTGTCAGTCTGTGTGTGACGAGTAAATGTGCTTGTGTTTGTGTGAGATTGTGTATATGGTGTGTGTGTGTGTGTTTGTTTGTAGATGTTTGTGTGTATGGTGTGTGAGTCTGTGTGTGAACATTAGTGATGTGTGTGATAAATAATTTATCGGTGTAAGTTTAAGGATGTTCCTGAATGTGATGTCACTGTCTGTGTCACTGAATACTGAATATAAATGAGTGTGTGTGTGTGTGTGTGTGTGTGTGTGTGTGTGTGTGTGTGTGTGTGTGTGTGTGTGTGTGTGTGAGAGTGAGGGAGAGAGGTGTGTGACATGTAGATGGGCCAGTCTGTGTGTGGCGAGTAAATGTGCTTGTGTTTGTGCGTGTTCATGTATATGGTGTGTGTGTGTGTGTATGGTGTGTGAGTCTGGTGTTAATATTGGTGATGTGTCTTATGAATAATTTATCGGTGTAAGTTTAAGGATGTTCCTGAATGTGATGTCCCATATAATGTGTGTGTGTATGTTGTACAGTGGGCAATTTAAATGTTTGTATTGTTTATTTTTTATAATTTCTGCATATGTTTAAATAGTAAACATGAAGGCATAGTAAAGGAAAAGGGGAAAGACCTGACTGCAGAATAACTGCCTACTACTGCCATCTACTGGACATATTTTATTACTGCAGGAGTCAGTGGACACAGTTCAGACCAAGGCTGATAAATATACTGTAAAAATTGTTGGGAGCTGTATGAGCATCACAAAAACATGAAACTCAAGAAATCTACTCAGAAGCAGTTGTTCCTTCTACCTAAAATGTTTGGGCACATTAGGACTTTCCACTTGGTGGATATAAGTATCTTATATTTGCTCAAAATTATATGTTGCCATAGCAACACTATTCAACGTATCAAAAAGTCCTTTACAGTGTGACATCAGCCGTGTCTTCCAATTATTGTGCCTGATTTTGAAGCCAATTTGCTGAAAATTAGTCACAAAAGAATTAAATTTCTAAAAGTAGACACTTTCTGCTGCCAGTTGGTGGCGCTATGACTGAGACTCACGGGACCCATGTCACTGTGAGCAGGTTTCTTCTCTTAACCTACTGCTGAGGTTTGATGAACGTCACACAATTTATACAGAAGTTATTAGCCACTTCCTGTTTCCTGTTATTCGCCATAGGTTTAAGGGCTCGCCACGGCCGACCCGTTTCAGATATCAAGCAGCCCTTCGCAATATTAGATCCTCAATGTCTTGAGATTGTATTGGACCCTGTTTGGTCAAAAATATATGAATCCTGTAAGAGTAGTAGATCACATTCCAATGGGTGCGTTTTTCAAACAACGCTAAATAACCGACTTCCTGTTCAGCGGATTCCAGTATGGGGTATGCAGCTTGTTAAGCTCAATGAGATCTAAATTTATCCTGGGTCTCATTCATATATGTGAAAGTGGATATGAGTTATGCAGCTAAATTTTTCACAAAGTTCCAGGGGGCGCTGTACAGGCCCTGTGCCACGCCCGGGGTCCAGGCTCTCAGGGCTTACTCATAATCAGTTTCAGTGTATAGCCGCAAAATTTTGGAACCGTAGGTCTTTCCACTCGTTCGATATGAGATGATTCATTTTTTTGCACTTCATTTTATGTTTTTTCTCTAGATAAATCGTCGCCATAGCAAGACAATTCAAATTAGAAAAAAATCCTTCATAGTGTCAAATGACCCATGTGTTTTCATTATTCTGACTGATTTTGAACCAAATCGGGTGAAAGTAAAGGCCAAAATATTAGTGATTTCCAAAAGTGACACACTTCCTGCTGCCACTTGGTGGCGCTATGCCATAGACTCATCATTGTCATATAATGTGATCAGCTTCCTGCTCTTAAGACACCTGTAAAGTTTCATGTACATAAGTTAATGTAG
This sequence comes from Clarias fuscus, assembly GCA_030347435.1. Taxonomy (NCBI): domain Eukaryota; kingdom Metazoa; phylum Chordata; class Actinopteri; order Siluriformes; family Clariidae; genus Clarias; species Clarias fuscus. Next base: position 12,237,378 of record CM059218.1, read on the forward strand.
ACAGAAGTTATTAGCCACTTCCTGTTTCATTTTATTCGCCATAATTTTAAAGCTTCACCACGGCCGAACCGTTCGAGGTATCAAAAAGATCTCTGCAATTTTGCATCGGCAACTTGTTTAGATCATATTTCCCTGGTTTGGTGCGAATTGTAAAAATTCCCTAGGAGGAGTATTTCAAATTCCATTGGGTGCGTTTTGCAAACAACTCAAAATAACTCACTTCCTGTTGATAATATCTGATGACATGCAGCGCGAAACTTGTTCAGTTTGATGAGTTCTAAATGTACACTGAGTTTTATAAGGATACGTGCAAGTGTGCCTGAGCTATGAGGCACGATTTTCTAGGGGGCGCTGTGCCGGGCGTGTGCGACTCCCCGGGCCGAGCCCCACTGAGGACCTGATGGCCGCCGGTTCCAATCTGTATGCAAATTTTGATGAGTTTTTGAGTATGTTAAGGACCCCAAAAGTACCAAAAGTGTGGAAAAAAAAAAATAAAAAAAAAAATAAAAATAATTAAAGTTGCAAGCAACGATGACGGGCCCAAGCAACGGGCGCGGTCCCCACCCCGGGCGCACCGCACAACCTGCGTGTTATTCGAGTGTGTCAAAACCTCGAAAAAGTCATTGGCACCCGGTTGCACCGCGGAACTTGCACACAGAACGTCACACATCATACTGGGCTAATATCAGTTTGGGCCCTAAATATGTGTGTGTGTGTGTGTGTGTGTGTGTGTGTGTGTGTGTGTGTGTGTGTGTGTGTGACTAGTTAATGTGTCAGTCTGTCTCTGATGAGTAAATGTGTTTTTGCGTGTTTGTGTGTGTGTGGTGTGTGAGTCTGTGTTTTAACATTAGTGATGTGTGTGTTAGTATGTCTAAGACATGTGACTTGTTAGTGGATGTGTGTGTTTCTGCGTGAGGGTGTGTGAGACAGAGATGTGAGTGTGTGAGTGTTATAATTTGTGATGTTATAATGTGTGTTTATGTAGGTGCTCATTTGTGTATTGTACGAGTGTATTTGTTTGTGTGTGCATGCATGTGTGTGCGTGTGTGTGAGAGGTGTTTTTTTTTTTGTGTGTGTGTGTGTGTGTGTGTGTGTTTCTGTGTGTGTGTTTATTTAGTGTGTTAACATTAGTGATGTGTGCTTGTGTTTGTGCATGTTTGTGTGTATGGTGTGTTCAAATATTAGTGATTTGTGTGTGATTAATAATTGTTGGGTGTAAGTTTAAGACATTATCACGGCTGACCCGTTTGAGATATCAAAATGTGTGATGTGTGTGTGAGAGTGAGGGAGAGAGGTGTGTGACAGTGATGTGATGTGATGTGTGTGTGTGTGTGTGTGTGTGAGAGAGAGTGAGGGAGAGAGGTGTGTGACATGTAGATGTGTCAGTCTGTGTGTGACGAGTAAATGTGCTTGTGTGAGTTTGTGTATATGGTGTGTGTGTGTGTGTGTGTGTGTGTGTGTGTATGGTGTGTGAGTCTGTGTGTTAATATTGGTGATGTGTGTTATGAATAATTTATCGGTGTAAGTTTAAGGATGTTCCTGAATGTGATGTCACTGTCTGTGTCACTGAATATAATGAGTGTGTGTGTGTGGTGTGTAAGTCTGTGTTAACAGTAGTGTGTGTTAGTATGTTTAAGATATGTGACTTGTTAATGGGTGTGTGTGTTTCTGCGTGAGGGTGTGTGAGACAGAGATGTGAGTGTGTGAGTGTTACAATTTGTGATGTTATAATGTGTGTGCATGTGTTTGATGTATGAGTGTACTTGTTTGTGTGTGTGCATGCATGTGTGTGAGATATATTTGTGTTTGTGTGTGTGTTTATTTAGTGTGTTAACATTAGTGATGTGTGCTTGTGTTTGTGCATGTTTGTGTGTATGGTGTCTGCATCTGTGTGTTAATATTAGTGATGTGTGTGTTATTAATAATTGTTGGGTGTAAGTTTAAGACATTATCACGGCTGATACGTTTGAGATATCAAAATGTGTGATGTGTGTGTGAGAGTGAGGGAGAGAGGTGTGTGACAGTGATGTGATGTGAGGTCAAGTTTGAGTATGACACGCAATGGGTTTTATTTGATGCTGATGCTGGATCAGTCTTTGGCTTGTCCTGTGTGTGTGTGTGTGTGTGTGTGTGTGTGTGTGTGTGTGTGTGTGAGAGAGAGAGAGAGAGAGAGTGAGGGAGAGAGGTGTGTGACATGTAGATGTGTCAGTCTGTGTGTGACGAGTAAATGTGCTTGTGTGAGTTTGTGTATATGGTGTGTGTGTGTGTTTGTTTGTAGATGTTTGTGTGTATGGTGTGTGAGTCTGTGTGTGAACATTAGTGATGTGTGTGATAAATAATTTATCGGTGTAAGTTTAAGGATGTTCCTGAATGTGATGTCACATATAATGTGTGTGTGTATGTTGTACAGTGGGCAATTTAAATGTTTGTATTGTTTATTTTTTATAATTTCTGCATATGTTTAAATAGTAAACATGAAGGCATAGTAAAGGAAAAGGGGAAAGACCTGACTGCAGAATAACTGCCTACTACTGCCATCTACTGGACATATTTTATTACTGCAGGAGTCAGTGGACACAGTTCAGACCAAGGCTGATAAATATACTGTAAAAATTGTTGGGAGCTGTGTGAGCATCACAAAAACATGAAACTCAAGAAATCTACTCAGAAGCAGTTGTTCCTTCTACATAAAATGTTTGGGCACATTAGGACTTTCCACTTGGTGGATATAAGTATCTTATATTTGCTCAAAATTATATGTTGCCATAGCAACACTATTCAACGTATCAAAAAGTCCTTTACAGTGTGACATCAGCCGTGTCTTCCAATTATTGTGCCTGATTTTGAAGCCAATTTGCTGAAAATTAGTCACAAAAGAATTTAATTTCTAAAAGTAGACACTTTCTGCTGCCAGTTGGTGGCGCTATGACTGAGACTCACGGGACCCATGTCACTGTGAGCAGGTTTCTTCTCTTAACCTACTGCTGAGGTTTGATGAACGTCACTCAATTTATACAGAAGTTATTAGCCACTTCCTGTTTCCTGTTATTCGCCGTAGGTTTAAGGGCTCGCCACGGCCGACCCGTTTAAGATATCAACCAGCCGTTCACAATATTAGATCCTCAATGTCTTGAGATTATATTAGACCCTGTTTGGTCAAAAACCTATTAATCCTGTAAGAGTAGTAGATCACATTCCAATGGGTGCGTTTTTCAAACAACGCCAAATAACTGACTTCCTGTTCAGCGGATTCCATGACATGGGGTATGCAAGTTGTTCACCTCAATGAGATCTAAATTTATACTGGGTCTCATTCATATATGTGAAAGTGGATATGAGTTATGCAGCTGAAACTTTACAAAGTTCCAGGGGGCGCTGTACAGGCCCTGTGCCACGCCCGGGCTCCAGGCTCTCAGGGCTTCCTCACAATCAGTGAGAGTCTACACCCATACAATTTGGGACCCGTAGGTCTTTCCACTCGTAAGATATGAGAAGAATAGTTGTCTTCGATTTTTTCTTGAGTTAAATCGTCACCATAGCAACACGATTTAAATTAGAAAAAAAATCCTTCATGATTTCAAATGACCCATGTCTTTTCATTATTCTGACTGATTTTGAACCAAATCAGGTGAAAGTAAAGGACAAAATATTACTGATTTCCAAAAGTGACACACTTCCTGCTGCCACTTGGTGGCGCTATGACATAGACTCATGGTTGTCATATGATGTGATCAGCTTCCTGCTCTTAACATACCTGTAAAGTTTCATGTGCCTAACTTAATGTACACAGAAGTTATTAGCCACTTCCTTTTTCATTTTATTCGCCTTAATTTTAAAGCGTCGCCACGGCCGAACCGTTCGAGGTATCAAAAAGATCTCTGCAATTTTGCATCGGCAACTTGTTTAGATCATATTTAGCTGGTTTGGTGCGAATTGTAAAAAGTTCCTAGGAGGAGTATTTCAAATTCCATTGCGTGCGTTTTGCAAACAACTCAAAATAACTCACTTCCTGTTGATTAGTCCTGATGACATGCAGCGCGAAACTTGTTCAGTTTGATGAGATCTAAATGTTCACCGAGTTTTATAAGTATACGTGCAAGTGTGTCTGAGCTATAAGGCAAGACTCTGTAGGGGGCGCTGTGCGGGGCGTGTGCGACGCCCCGGGCCGAGCCCCACTGAGGACCTGTTGGCCGCAGATTCCAATCTGTCTGCAAATTTTGGTGAGTTTTTGAGTATGTTAAGAGGCCCGAAAGTGCCCGGATGATTGAAAGAAAAATAATAAAAAAAAAAATAAATAAATAAAAAAAAACAAGCAACGGGCGCGGTCCCCACCCCGGGCGCACCGCACAACCTGCGTGTTATTCGAGTGTGTCAAAACCTCAAAAAAGTCATTGGCACCCGGTTGCACCGCAGAACTTGCACACATCATACTGGGCTAATATCAGTTTGGGCCCTAAATATTTGTGTGTGTGTGTGTGTGTGTGTGTGTGTGTGTGTGTGTGTGTGTGTGTGTGTGTGTGTGTGTGAGTGACTAGTTAATGTGTCTGTCTGTCTCTGATGAGTAAATGTGTTTTTGCGTGTTTGTGTGTGTGTGGTGTGTGAGTCTGTGTGTTAACATTAGTGATGTGTGTGTTAGTATGTCTAAGACATGTGACTTGTTAGTGGATGTGTGTGTTTCTGCGTGAGGGTGTGTGAGACAGAGATGTGAGTGTGTGAGTGTTATAATTTGTGATGTTATAATGTGTGTGTGTATGTAGGTGCTCATTTGTGTGATGTATGAGTGTATTTGTTTGTGTTTGTGCATGCATGTGTGTGCGTGTGTGTGAGATGTGTTTGTGTCTTTGTGTGTGTTCATTTTGTGTGTTAACATTAGTGATGTGTGCTTGTGTTTGTGCATGTTTGTGTGTATGGTGTGTTCAAATATTAGTGATTTGTGTGTGATTAATAATTGTTGGGTGTAAGTTTAAAACATTATCACGGCTGAGCCGTTTGAGATATCAAAATGTGTGTGTGAGAGTGAGGGAGAGATGTGTGTGACAGTGATGTGATGTGGTGTGTGTGTGTGTGTGTGTGTGTGTGTGTGTGTATGTGTGTGAGGTTTAGTGTGTGTGAGAGTGAGAGAGAGAGGTGTGTGATATGTAGATGTGTCAGTCTGTGTGTGACGAGTAAATGTGCTTGTGTTTGTGCGAGTTTGTGTATATGGTGTGTGTGTGTGTGTGTGTGTGTGTGTGTGTGTGTGTGTGTATGGTGTGTGAGTCTGTGTGTTAATATTGGTGATGTGTGTTATAAATAATTTATCGGTGTAAGTTTAAGGATGTTCCTGAATGTGATGTCACATATAATGTGTGTGTGTGTGTGTGTATGTGTATGTTGTACAGTGGGCAAATTAAATGTTTGTATTGTTTATTTTTTATGATTTCTGCATATGTTTAAATTGTAAACATGAAGCCATAGTAAAGGAGAAGGGGAAAGACCTGACTGCAGAATACCTGCCTACTACTGCCATCTACTGGACATATTTTATTACTGCAGTAGTCAGTGCAGAAAATTTAGACCAAGGCTGATAAATATACTGTAAAAATTGTTGGGAGCTGTGTGAGCATCACAAAAACATGAAACTGAAGAAATCTACTCAGAACCAGTTGTTCTTTCTACATAAAATGTTTGGGAAGATTAGGACTTTCCACTTGGTGGATATAAGTATCTTATATTTGCTCAAAATTATATGTTGCCATAGCAACACTATTCAACGTATCAAAAAGTCCTTTACAGTGTGACATCAGCCGTGTCTTCCAATTATTGTGCCTGATTTTGAAGCCAATTTGCTGAACATTAGCCACAAAAGAATTTAATTTCTGAAAGTAGACACTTTCTGCTGCCAGTTGGTGGCGCTATGACTGAGACTCACGGGACCCATGTCACTGTGAGCAGGACTCTTCTCTTAACCTACTGCTGAGGTTTGATGAACGTCACTCAATTAAGACAGAAGTTATTAGCCACTTCCTGTTTCCTGTTATTCGCCGTATTTTTAAGGGCTCGCCACGGCCGACCCGTTTAAGATATCAACCAGCCGTTCACGATATTAGATCCTCAATGTCTTGAGATTATATTAGACCCTGTTTGGTCAAAAACATATGAATCCTGTAAGAGTAGTATATCACATTCCAATGGGTGCGTTTTTCAAACAACGCCAAATAACCGACTTCCTGTTCAGCGGATTCCATGACATGGGGTATGCAAGTTGTTCACCTCAATGAGATCTAAATTTATACTGGGTCTCATTCATATATGTGAAAGTGGATATGAGTTATGCAGCTTAAACTTTACAAAGTTCCAGGGGGCGCTGTACAGGCCCTGTGGCACGCCCGGGCTCCAGGCTCTCAGGGCTTCCTCACAATCAGTGAGAGTCTACACCCATACAATTTTGGAGCCGTAGGTCTTTCCACTCGTAAGATATGAGAAGAATCATTTTCTTCGATTTTTTCTTGAGTTAAATCGTCACCATAGCAACGCGATTCAAATTAGAAAAAAATCCTTCATGATTTCAAATGACCCATGTCTTTTCATTATTCTGACTGATTTTGAAGCAAATCAGGTGAAAGTAAAGGACAAAATATTAGTGATTTCCAAAAGTGACACACTTCCTGCTGCCACTTGGTGGCGCTATGACATAGACTCATGATTGTCATATGATGTGATCAGCTTCCTACTCTTAACATACCTGTAAAGTTTCATGTGCCTAACTTAATGTACACAGAAGTTATTAGCCACTTCCTGTTTCATTTTATTCGCCATGATTTTAAAGCGTCGCCACGGCCGAACCGTTCGAGGTATCAAAAAGATCTCTGCAATTTTGCATCGGCAACTTGTTTAGATCATATTTAGCTGGTTTGGTGTGAATTGTAAAAATTTCCTAGGAGGAGTTTATCACATTCCATTGGGCGCGTTTTGCAAACAACTCAAAATAACTCACTTCCTGTTGATTAGACCTGATGACATGCAGCGCGAAACTTGTTTACTTTGATGAGATCTAAATGTTCACCGAGTTTTATAAGTATACGTGCAAGTGTGTCTGAGCTATAAGGCAAGACTCTGTAGGGGGCGCTGTGCGGGGCGTGTGCGACGCCCCGGGCCGAGCCCCACTGAGGACCTGTTGGCCGCAGATTCCAACCTGTCTGCAAATTTTGATGACTTTTTGAGTATGTTAAGGACCCCAAAAGTGCCCGGATGATTGAAAGAAAAATAATAAAAATTAAAGTTGCAAGCAACGATGACGGGCCCAAGCAACGGGCGCGGTCCCCACCCCGGGCGCACCGCACAACCTGCGTGTTATTCGAGTGTGTCAAAACCTCAAAAAAGTCATTGGCACCCGGTTGCACCGCAGAACTTGCACACAGAACGTCACACATCATACTGGGCTAATATCAGTTTGGGCCCTAAATATTTGTGTGTGTGTGTGTGGGTGTGTGTGTGTGTGTGTGTGTGTGTGTGTTTTTGCGTGTTTGTGTGTGTGTGGTGTGTGAGTCTGTGTGTTAACATTAGTGATGTGTGTGTTAGTATGTCTAAGACATGTGACTTGTTAGTGGATGTGTGTGTTTCTGCGTGAGGGTGTGTGAGACAGAGATGTGAGTGTGTGAGTGTTATAATTTGTGATGTTATAATGTCTGTGTGTATGTAGGTGCTCATTTGTGTGATGTATGAGTGTATTTGTTTGTGTTTGTGCATGCATGTGTGTGCGTGTGTGTGAGATGTGTTTGTGTCTTTGTGTGTGTTTATTTAGTGTGTTAACATTAGTGATGTGTGCTTGTGTTTGTGCATGTTTGTGTGTATGGTGTGTTCAAATATTAGTGATTTGTGTGTGATTAATAATTGTTGGGTGTAAGTTTAAGACATTATCACGACTGACCCGTTTGAGATATCAACATGTGTGATGTGATGTGATGTGTGTGTGAGAGTGAGGGAGAGATGTGTGTGACAGTGATGTGATGTGATTTGTGTGTGTGTGTGTGTGTGTGTGTGTCCGTGTGTGTGGGAGGTTTAGTGTGGGTGAGAGTGAGGGAGAGAGGTGTGTGAGATGTAGATGTGTCAGTCTGTGTGTGACGAGTAAATGTGCTTGTGTTTGTGCGTGTTTGTGTATATGGAGTGTGTGTGTGTGTTTGTGTGTATGGTGTGTGAGTCTGTGTGTGAACATTAGTGATGTGTGCTATTAATAATTTTTCAGTGTAAGTTTAAGGATGTTCCTGAATGTGATGTCACTGTCCGTGTCACTGAATATAATGAGTGTGTGTGTGTGTGTCGTGAGAGATGTGTGCTATAGATGTGCAGGACCCTCTTGTTTTCCTAAGGATCATTCTTTTCTTTTCTTTTTTAATGTAGTGTGTTGACATTAGTGATGTGTGTGTTATTAATCATTTTTCGTTGTGTAAGTTTAAGACATTAGCACGGCTGAGACATTTGAGATATCAAAACTGATTTGTAATTAAAAACTCACCCACACACTATAGGTGCGCAGGAGCCTCTTGTCTTCCTAAGGATCTTTTTCCTTTTTCATGATATTTTGACTTTTATTTAGTCTGGTAACATTAGTGACGTGTGCTTGTGATATGTGTGTGTGTGCATGTAAGATGGTTAGTGTGTTCATATTGTGTATGTGTGGGTGTAGGTGTGCATGTGTGTGACGTATGAGTGTACTTGTTTGTGTGTGTGCATGCATGTGTGTGAGATATCTTTGTGAGTGTTTATTTAGTGTGTTAACATTAGTGATGTGTGCTTGTGTTTGTGCATGTGTGTGGTGTCTGCATCTGTGTGTTAATATTAGTGATGTGTGTGTTATTAATAATTGTTGGGTGTAAGTTTAAGACATTATCACGGCTGATCCGTTTGAGATATCAAAATGTGTGATGTGTGTGTGAGAGTGAGGGAGAGAGGTGTGTGACAGTGATGTGATGTGATGTGATGTGTGTGTGTGTGTGTGAGTGAGTGAGAGTGAGGGAGAGAGGTGTGCGACATGTAGATGTGTCAGTCTGTGTGTGACTAGTAAATGTGCTTGTGTTTGTGTGAGTTTGTGTATATGGTGTGTGTGTGTGTGTGTGTGGATGTTTGTGTGTATGGTGTGTGAGTCTGTGTGTTAACATTAGTGATGTGTGTGTTATAAATAATGTTTTGGTGTAAGTTTAAGGATGTTCCTGAATGTGATGTCACTGTCCGTGTCACTGAATATGATGAGTGTGTGTGTGTGTGTGTGTGTGAGTGTGTGTGTCGTGAGAGATGTGTGCTATAGATGCGCAGGACCCTTTTGTTTTTTCTAAGGATTATTCCTTTTTTTTAAACTAGTGTGTTGACATTAGTGATGTGTGTGTTATTAATCATTTGTCGGTGTAAGTTTAAGACATTAGCACGGCTGAGACATTTGAGATATCAAAACTGATTTGCAATGACAAACTCACCCACACACTATAGGTGCGCAGGAGCCTCTTGTTTTCCTAAGGATCTTATTCCTTTTTCATGATATATTGATTTTTATTTAGTCAGGTAACATTAATGACGTGTGTGTGTGTGTGCATGTAGGATAGTTACTGTGTTCATATTGTGTATTTGTTGGGATGTGTACATGACCGATGTGTAGAGTGTGTGTGTTTGTATGGTGTGTGTGTGTGTGTGTGTGTGTGTGTGTGTGTGTGTTTAGAATGGGTGGTCTGGTGTGTATATCGCCGCGCTTGTCCACCAGACTGAATGTTGCACAGTGGGCAATTTAAATGTTTGTATTGTTTATTTTATATGATTTCTGCATATATTTAAATTGTAAACATGAAGCCATAGTAAAAAAGAAGGGGAAAGACCTGACTGCAGAATACCTGCCTACTACTGCCATCTACTGGACATATTTTATTACTGCAGGAGTCAGTACAGAAAGTTCAGGACAAGGATGATAAATATACTGTAAAAAAAATGTTGGGAGCTGTGTGAGCATCACAAAAACATGAAACTCAAGGAATCTACTCAGAAGCAGTTGTTCTTTCTACATAAAATGTTTGGGCACATTAGGACTTTCCACTTGGTGGATATAAGTATCTTATGTTTGCTCCAAATGATATGTTGCCATAGCAACATTATTCAACGTATCAAAAAGTCCTTTACAGTGTGACATCAGCCGTGTCTTCCAATTATTGTGCCTGATTTTGAAGCCAATTTGCTGAAAATTAGCCACAAAAGAATTTAATTTCTGAAAGTAGACACTTTCTGCTGCCAGTTGGTGGCGCTATGACTGAGACTCACGGGACCCATGTCACTGTGAGCAGGACTCTTCTCTTAACCTACTGCTGAGATTTGATGAACGTCACACAATTTATACAGAAGTTATTAGCCACTTCCTGTTTCCTGTTATTCGCCGTGGCCCTTAAAGCTACGGGCCGTGTTTCAAATGTGTGTGTGTTTATAACACGAAATAACAACAGCAAAAGATAATAGTGACAGTCACAATAACATATTGATTCTAGGCATACTTACTAAGAATACACACACTCACACACACTCACACACACACACACACACACACACACATGTAAATATATATATATATATCGCGACCTCGCGGGCATAATAACTTGTTACCGGAACAGATAAAATGTCCATTGTTAATATAGTTAAAGACTTCACACTTACTGTTGAATTCACGCACAAAACTTGATCCAAAGGGCGATTTGTAAACAATTAAACAGTCCATAAACAACTATTCAGCGGCAGCGTTTGTGTCAGTCCGCTTCACCAAAACTCAAATCTGTGAGGGAGGGGGAGGTCACGTGTGTCTGTGTCTCTTCGTGAGTGTGGGATGTGTGGTGTGATACCTCCATCTAGTGGCCATAGTTTAGTACTGCAGGAGTTAGTTTATGCAATTTAAAGCAATTAGTTAATAAACAAAATATTGTTGGGAGGCGTATGAGCATAACAAAATTGTGAAACTCAAGAAATTTACTCAGAACCAGTTGTACCTTCTATGTAAAATGTTTGGAGACATTAGGACTTTCCACTTGTTGGATATGAGTATCCTAGTTTTCCTTAAAATTTTACCTTGCCATAGCAACACTATTCAACGTATCAAAAAGTCCTTTACAGTGTGACATCAGCCGTGTCTTCCAATTATTGTGCCTGATTTTGAAGCCAATTTGCTGAAAATTAGCCACAAAAGAATTTAATTTCTGAAAGTAGACACTTTCTGCTGCCAGTTGGTGGCGCTATGACTGAGACTCACGGGACCCATGTCACTGTGAGCAGGACTCTTCTCTTAACCTACTGCTGAGGTTTGATGAATGTCAGTCAATTTATACAGAAGTTATTAGCCACTTCCTGTTTCCTGTTATTCGCCGTAGGTTTAAGGGCTCGCCACGGCCGACCCGTTTAAGATATCAACCAGCCCTTCACAAGATTAGATCCTCAATGTCTTGAGATTATATTAGACCCTGTTTGGTCAAAAACATATGAATCCTGTAAGAGTAGTATATCACATTCCAATGGGTGCGTTTTTCAAACAACGCAAAATAACCGACTTCCTGTTCAGCGGATTCCATGACATGGGGTATGGAAGTTGTTCACCTCAATGAGATCTAAATTTATACTGGGTCTCATTCATATATGTGAAAGTGTATATGAGTTATGCAGCTTAAACTTTACAAAGTTCCAGGGGGCGCTGTACAGGCCCTGTGGCACGCCCGGGCTCCAGGCTCTCAGGGCTTTCTCACAATCAGTGAGAGTCTACACCCATACAATTTTGGAACCGTAGGTCTTTCCACTCGTAAGATATGAGAAGAATCATTTTCTTCGATTTTTTCTTGAGTTAAATCGTCACCATAGCAACACGATTCAAATTAGAAAAAAATCCTTCATGCTTTCAAATGACCCATGTCTTTTCATTATTCTGACTGATTTTGAACCAAATCAGGTGAAAGTAAAGGACAAAATATTACTGATTTCCAAAAGTGACACACTTCCTGCTGCCACTTGGTGGCGCTATGACATAGACTCATGATTGTCATATGATGTGATCATCTTCCTACTCTTAACATACCTGTAAAGTTTCATGTGCCTAACTTAATGTACACAGAAGTTATTAGCCACTTCCTGTTTCATTTTATTCGCCATAATTTTAAAGCGTCGCCACGGCCGAACCGTTCGAGGTATCAAAAAGATCTCTGCAATTTTGCATCGGCAACTTGTTTAGATCATATTTAGCTGGTTTGGTGCGAATTGGAAAAATTTCCTAGGAGGAGTTTATCACATTCCATTGGGTGCGTTTTGCAAACAACTCAAAATAACTCACTTCCTGTTGATTAGACCTGATGACATGCAGCGCAAAACTTGTTCAGTTTGATGAGATCTAAATGTTCACCGAGTTTTATAAGTATACGTGCAAGTGTGTCTGAGCTATAAGGCAAGACTCTGTAGGGGGCGCTGTGCGGGGCGTGTGCGACGCCCCGGGCCGAGCCCCACTGAGGACCTGTTGGCCGCAGATTCCGGTCTGTCTGCAAATTTTGGTGAGTTTTTGAGTATGTTAAGAGGGCCGAAAGTGCCCGGATGATTGAAAGAAAAATAATAATAAAAAAAAAAAAAAAAAAAAGAAAAATTAAAGTTGCAAGCAACGATGACGGGCCCAAGCAACGGGCGCGGTCCCCACCCCGGGCGCCCCGCACAACCTGCGTGTTATTCGAGTGTGTCAAAACCTCAAAAAAGTCATTGGCACCCGGTTGCACCGCAGAACTTGCACACAGAACGTCACACATCATAGTGGGCTAATATCAGTTTGGGCCCTAAATATTTGTGTGTGTGGGTGTGTGTGTGTGTGTGTGACTAGTTAATGTGTCAGTCTGTCTCTGATGAGTAAATGTGTTTTTGCGTGTTTGTGTGTGTGTGGTGTGTGAGTCTGTGTGTTAACATTAGCGATGTGTGTGTTAGTATGTCTAAGACATGTGACTTGTTAGTGGATGTGTGTGTTTCTGCGTGAGGGTGTGTGAGACAGAGATGTGAGTGTGTGAGTGTTATAATTTGTGATGTTATAATGTGTGAGTATGTAGGTGCTCATTTGTGTGATGTACGAGTGTATTTGTTTGTGTGTGCATGGATGTGTGTGCGTGTGTGTGAGATGTGTTTGTGTGCGTGTGTGTGTGTGTGTGTGTGTGTGTGTGTGTCTGTGTGTGTGTTTATTTAGTGTGTTAACATTAGTGATGTGTGCTTGTGTTTGTGCATGTTTGTGTGTATGGTGTGTTCAAATATTAGTGATTTGTGTGTGATTAATAATTGTTGGGTGTAAGTTTAAGACATTATCACGACTGACCCGTTTGAGATATCAACATGTGTGATGTGATGTGATTTGTGTGTGTGTGTGTGTGTGTGTGTGTCCCCGTGTGTGTGTGTGTGTGGGAGGTTTAGTGTGTGTGAGAGTGAGGGACAGAGGTGTGTGAGATGTAGATGTGTCAGTCTGTGTGTGACGAGTAAATGTGCTTGTGTTTGTGCGTGTTTGTGTATATGGAGTGTGTGTTTGTGTGTATGGTGTGTGAGTCTGTGTGTGAACATTAGTGATGTGTGTTATTAATAATTTTTCAGTGTAAGTTTAAGGATGTTCCTGAATGTGATGTCACTGTCCGTGTCACTGAATATAATGAGTGTGTGTGTGTGTGTCGTGAGAGATGTCTGCTATAGATGTGCAGGACCCTCTTGTTTTCCTAAGGATCATTCTTTTCTTTTCTTTTTTAATGTAGTGTGTTGACATTGGTGTGTGTTATTAATCATTTTTCGTTGTGTAAGTTTAAGACATTAGCACGGCTGAGACATTTGAGATATCAAAACTGATTTGTAATTAAAAACTCACCCACACACTATAGGTGCGCAGGAGCCTCTTGTCTTCCTAAGGATCTTTTTCCTTTTTCATGATATATTGACTTTTATTTAGTCTGGTAACATTAGTGACGTGTGCTTGTGATATGTGTGTGTGTGCATGTAAGATGGTTAGTGTGTTCATATTGTGTATGTGTGGGTGTAGGTGTGCATGTGTGTGATGTATGAGTGTACTTGTTTGCGTGTGTGCATGCATGTGTGTGAGATATCTTTGTGAGTGTTTATTTAGTGTGTTAACATTAGTGATGTGTGCTTGTGTTTGTGCATGTGTGTGTGTGTGTGTGTGTGGTGTCTGCATCTGTGTGTTAATATTAGTGATGTGTGTGTTATTAATAATTGTTGGGTGTAAGTTTAAGACATTATCACGGCTGATCCGTTTGAGATATCAAAATGTGTGATGTGTGTGACAGTGATGTGATGTGGTGTGTGTGTGTGTGTGTGTGTGTGAGAGTGAGGGAGAGAGGTGTGCGACATGTAGATGTGTCAGTCTGTGTGTGACTAGTAAATGTGCTTGTGTTTGTGCGAGTTTGTGTATATGGTGTGTGTGTGTGTGTGTGTGTGTGTGTGTTTGTGGATGTTTGTGTGTATGGTGTGTGAGTCTGTGTGTTAACATTAGTGATGTGTGTGTTATAAATAATGTTTCGGTGTAAGTTTAAGGATGTTCCTGAATGTGATGTCACTGTCCGTGTCACTGAATATGATGAGTGTGTGTGTGTGTGTGTGTGTGAGTGTGTGTGTGTCGTGAGAGATGTGTGCTATAGATGCGCAGGACCCTTTTGTTTTTTCTAAGGGTTATTCCTTTTTTTTAATCTAGTGTGTTGACATTAGTGATGTGTGTGTTATTAATCATTTGTCGGTGTAAGTTTAAGACATTAGCACGGCTGAGACATTTGAGATATCAAAACTGATTTGCAATGACAAACTCACCCACACACTATAGGTGCGCAGGAGCCTCTTGTTTTCCTAAGGATCTTTTTCCTTTTTCATGATATATTGATTTTTATTTAGTCAGGTAACATTAGTGACGTGTGCTTGTGATGTGTGTGTGTGTGCATGTAGGATAGTTAGTGTGTTCATATTGTGTATTTGTCGGGATGTGTACATGACCGATGTGTAGAGTGTGTGTGTTTGTATGGGGTGTGTGTGTGTGTGTGTGTGTGTGTGTGTGTGTGTGTGTTTAGAATGTGTGGTCTGGTGTGTATATCGCCGCGCTTGTCCCCTAGACTGAATGTTGCACAGTGGGCAATTTAAATGTTTGTATTGTTTATTTTTTATGATTTCTGTATATATTTAAATTGTAAACATGAAGCCATAGTAAAGGAGAAGGGGAAAGACCTGATTGCAGAATACCTGCCTACTACTGCCATCTACTGGACATATTTTATTACTGCAGGAGTCAGTACAGACAGTTCAGGACAAGGATGATAAATATACTGTAAAAAAATGTTGGGAGCTGTATGAGCATCACAAAAACATGAAACTCAAGAAATCTACTCAGAAGCAGTTGTTCTTTCTACATAAAATGTTTGGGCACATTAGGACTTTCCACTTGGTGGATATAAGTATCTTATGTTTGCTCCAAATGATATGTTGCCATATCAACACTATTCAACGTATCAAAAAGTCCTTTACAGTGTGACATCAGCCGTGTCTTCCAATTATTGTGCCTGATTTTGAAGCCAATTTGCTGAAAATTAGCCACAAAAGAATTTAATTTCTGAAAGTAGACACTTTCTGCTGCCAGTTGGTGGCGCTATGACTGAGACTCACGGGACCCATGTCACTGTGAGCAGGTTTCTTCTCTTAACCTACTGCTGAGGTTTGATGAACGTCACACAATTTATACAGAAGTTATTAGCCACTTCCTGTTTCCTGTTATTCGCCATAGGTTTAAGGGCTCGCCACGGCCGACCCGTTTCAGATATCAAGCAGCCCTTCACAATATTAGATCCTCAATGTCTTGAGATTATATTAGACCCTGTTTGGTCAAAAACATATGAATCCTGTAAGAGTAGTATATCACATTCCAATGGGTGCGTTTTTCAAACAACGCAAAATAACCGACTTCCTGTTCAGCGGATTCCATGACATGGGGTATGCAAGATGTTCACCTCAATGAGATCTAAATTTATACTGGGTCTCATTCATATATGTGAAAGTGGATATGAGTTATGCAGCTTAAACTTTACAAAGTTCCAGGGGGCGCTGTACAGGCCCTGTGGCACGCCCGGGCTCCAGGCTCTCAGGGCTTCCTTACAATCAGTGAGAGTCTACACCCATACAATTTTGGAACCGTAGGTCTTTCCACTCGTAAGATATGAGAAGAATAATTTTCTTCGATTTTTTCTTGAGTTAAATCGTCACCGTAGCAACACGATTCAAATTAGAAAAAAATCCTTCATGATTTCAAATGACCCATGTCTTTTCATTATTCTGACTGATTTTGAACCAAATCAGGTGAAAGTAAAGGACAAAATATTACTGATTTCCAAAAGTGACACACTTCCTGCTGCCACTTGGTGGCGCTATGACATAGACTCATGGTTGTCATATGATGTGATCAGCTTCCTACTCTTAACATACCTGTAAAGTTTCATGTGCATAACTTAATGTACACAGAAGTTATTAGCCACTTCCTGTTTCATTTTATTCGCCATAATTTTAAAGCGTCGCCACGGCCGAACCGTTCGAGGTATCAAAAAGATCTCTGCAATTTTGCATCGGCAAATTATTTAGATCATATTTAGCAGGTTTGGTGCGAATTGGAAAAATTTCCTAGGAGGAGTTTATCACATTCCATTGGGTGCGTTTTGCAAACAACTCAAAATAACTCACTTCCTGTTGATTAGACCTGATGACATGCAGCGCGAAACTTGTTCAGTTTGATGAGATCTAAATGTTCACCGAGTTTTATAAGTATACGTGCAAGTGTGTCTGAGCTATAAGGCAAGACTCTGTAGGGGGCGCTGTGCGGGGCGTGTGCGACGCCCCGGGCCGAGCCCCACTGAGGACCTGTTGGCCGCAGATTCCAATCTGTGTGCAAATTTTGGTGAGTTTTTGAGTATGTTAAGAGGGCCAAAAGTACCCGGATGATTGAAAGAAAAATAATAAAAAAAAATAAATAAATAAATAATCCGTAGAAAAACAAGAGGGCCCTGCGCACTCAGTGCTTGGGCCCTAATAAAGTTGCAAGCAACGATGACGGGCCCAAGCAACGGGCGCGGTCCCCACCCCGGGCGCACCGCACAACCTGCGTGTTATTCGAGTGTGTCAAAACCTCGAAAAAGTCATTGGCACCCGGTTGCACCGCGGAACTTGCACACCGAACGTCACACATCATACTGGGCTAATATCAGTTTGGGCCCTAAATATGTGTGTGTGTGTGTGTGTGTGTGTGTGTGTGTGTGTGTGTGTGTGTGTGTGACTAGTTAATGTGTCAGTCTGTCTCTGATGAGTAAATGTGTTTTTGCGTGTTTGTGTGTGTGTGGTGTGTGAGTCTGTGTGTTAACATTAGTGATGTGTGTGTTAGTATGTCTAAGACATGTGACTTGTTAGTGGATGTGTGTGTTTCTGCGTGAGGGTGTGTGAGACAGAGATGTGAGTGTGTGAGTGTTATAATTTGTGATGTTATAATGTGTGTTTATGTAGGTGCTCATTTGTGTATTGTACGAGTGTATTTGTTTGTGTGTGCATGCATGTGTGTGCGTGTGTGTGAGAGGTGTTTTTTTTTTTGTGTGTGTGTGTGTGTGTGTGTGTGTGTGTGTGTGTGTGTTTCTGTGTGTGTGTTTATTTAGTGTGTTAACATTAGTGATGTGTGCTTGTGTTTGTGCATGTTTCTGAGTATGGTGTCTGCATCTGTGTGTTAATATTAGTGATGTGTGTTATTAATAATTGTTGGGTGTAAGTTTAAGACATTATCACGGCTGACCCGTTTGAGATATCAAAATGTGTGATGTGTGTGTGAGAGTGAGGGAGAGAGGTGTGTGACAGTGATGTGATGTGATGTGTGTGTGTGTGTGTGTGTGTGTGAGAGAGAGTCAGGGAGAGAGGTGTGTGACATGTAGATGTGTCAGTCTGTGTGTGACGAGTAAATGTGCTTGTGTGAGTTTGTGTATATGGTGTGTGTGTGTGTGTGTGTGTATGGTGTGTGAGTCTGTGTGTTAATATTGGTGATGTGTGTTATGAATAATTTATCGGTGTAAGTTTAAGGATGTTCCTGAATGTGATGTCACTGTCTGTGTCACTGAATATAATGAGTGTGTGTGTGTGGTGTGTAAGTCTGTGTTAACAGTAGTGTGTGTTAGTATGTTTAAGATATGTGACTTGTTAATGGGTGTGTGTGTTTCTGCGTGAGGGTGTGTGAGACAGAGATGTGAGTGTGTGAGTGTTACAATTTGTGATGTTATAATGTGTGTGCATGTGTGTGATGTATGAGTGTACTTGTTTGTGTGTGTGCATGCATGTGTGTGAGATATCTTTGTGTTTGTGTGTGTGTTTATTTAGTGTGTTAACATTAGAGATGTGTGCTTGTGTTTGTGCATGTTTGTGTGTATGGTGTCTGCATCTGTGTGTTAATATTAGTGATGTGTGTGTTATTAATAATTGTTGGGTGTAAGTTTAAGACATTATCACGGCTGACCCGTTTGAGATATCAAAATGTGTGATGTGTGTGTGAGAGTGAGGGAGAGAGGTGTGTGACAGTGATGTGATGTGAGGTCAAGTTTGAGTATGACACGCAATGGGTTTTATTTGATGCTGATGCTGGATCAGTCTTTGGCTTGTCCTGTGTGTGTGTGTGTGTGTGTGTGTGTGTGTGTGTGTGTGTGTGTGTGTGTGTGTGTGTGAGAGAGAGAGAGTGAGGGAGAGAGGTGTGTGACATGTAGATGTGTCAGTCTGTGTGTGACGAGTAAATGTGCTTGTGTTTGTGTGAGATTGTGTATATGGTGTGTGTGTGTGTGTTTGTTTGTAGATGTTTGTGTGTATGGTGTGTGAGTCTGTGTGTGAACATTAATGATGTGTGTGATAAATAATTTATCGGTGTAAGTTTAAGGATGTTCCTGAATGTGATGTCACTGTCTGTGTCACTGAATACTGAATATAAATGAGTGTGTGTGTGTGTGTGTGTGTGTGTGTGTGTGTGTGTGTGTGTGTGTGTGTGTGAGAGTGAGGGAGAGAGGTGTGTGACATGTAGATGGGCCAGTCTGTGTGTGACGAGTAAATGTGCTTGTGTTTGTGCGTGTTCATGTATATGGAGTGTGTGTGTGTGTGTGTGTGTGTGTGTGTATGGTGTGTGAGTCTGGTGTTAATATTGGTGATGTGTCTTATGAATAATTTATCGGTGTAAGTTTAAGGATGTTCCTGAATGTGATGTCCCATATAATGTGTGTGTGTATGTTGTACAGTGGGCAATTTAAATGTTTGTATTGTTTATTTTTTATAATTTCTGCATATGTTTAAATAGTAAACATGAAGGCATAGTAAAGGAAAAGGGGAAAGACCTGACTGCAGAATAACTGCCTACTACTGCCATCTACTGGACATATTTTATTACTGCAGGAGTCAGTGGACACAGTTCAGACCAAGGCTGATAAATATACTGTAAAAATTGTTGGGAGCTGTATGAGCATCACAAAAACATGAAACTCAAGAAATCTACTCAGAAGCAGTTGTTCCTTCTACCTAAAATGTTTGGGCACATTAGGACTTTCCACTTGGTGGATATAAGTATCTTATATTTGCTCAAAATTATATGTTGCCATAGCAACACTATTCAACGTATCAAAAAGTCCTTTACAGTGTGACATCAGCCGTGTCTTCCAATTATTGTGCCTGATTTTGAAGCCAATTTGCTGAAAATTAGTCACAAAAGAATTTAATTTCTAAAAGTAGACACTTTCTGCTGCCAGTTGGTGGCGCTATGACTGAGACTCACGGGACCCATGTCACTGTGAGCAGGTTTCTTCTCTTAACCTACTGCTGAGGTTTGATGAACGTCACACAATTTATACAGAAGTTATTAGCCACTTCCTGTTTCCTGTTATTCGCCATAGGTTTAAGGGCTCGCCACGGCCGACCCGTTTCAGATATCAAGCAGCCCTTCGCAATATTAGATCCTCAATGTCTTGAGATTGTATTGGACCCTGTTTGGTCAAAAATATATGAATCCTGTAAGAGTAGTAGATCACATTCCAATGGGTGCGTTTTTCAAACAACGCTAAATAACCGACTTCCTGTTCAGCGGATTCCAGTATGGGGTATGCAGCTTGTTAAGCTCAATGAGATCTAAATTTATCCTGGGTCTCATTCATATATGTGAAAGTGGATATGAGTTATGCAGCTAAATTTTTCACAAAGTTCCAGGGGGCGCTGTACAGGCCCTGTGCCACGCCCGGGGTCCAGGCTCTCAGGGCTTACTCATAATCAGTTTCAGTGTATAGCCGCAAAATTTTGGAACCGTAGGTCTTTCCACTCGTTCGATATGAGATGATTCATTTTTTTGCACTTCATTTTATGTTTTTTCTCTAGATAAATCGTCGCCATAGCAAGACAATTCAAATTAGAAAAAAATCCTTCATAGTGTCAAATGACCCATGTGTTTTCATTATTCTGACTGATTTTGAACCAAATCGGGTGAAAGTAAAGGCCAAAATATTAGTGATTTCCAAAAGTGACACACTTCCTGCTGCCACTTGGTGGCGCTATGCCATAGACTCATCATTGTCATATAATGTGATCAGCTTCCTGCTCTTAAGACACCTGTAAAGTTTCATGTACATAACTTAATGTAGACAGAAGTTATTAGCCACTTCCTGTTTCATTTTATTCGCCATAATTTTAAAGCTTCACCACGGCCGAACCGTTCGAGGTATCAAAAAGATCTCTGCAATTTTGCATCCGCAACTTGTTTAGATCATATTTCCCTGGTTTGGTGCGAATTGTAAAAATTCCCTAGGAGGAGTATTTCAAATTCCATTGGGTGCGTTTTGCAAACAACTCAAAATAACTCACTTCCTGTTGATAATATCTGATGACATGCAGCGCGAAACTTGTTCAGTTTGATGAGTTCTAAATGTACACTGAGTTTTATAAGGATACGTGCAAGTGTGCCTGAGCTATGAGGCACGATTTTCTAGGGGGCGCTGTGCCGGGCGTGTGCGACTCCCCGGGCCGAGCCCCACTGAGGACCTGATGGCCGCCGGTTCCAATCTGTGTGCAAATTTTGATGAGTTTTTGAGTATGTTAAGGACCCCAAAAGTACCAAAAGTGTGGAAAAAAAATAATAAAAAAAAATAAAAAAAAAATAATAATCCTAACGAAAACAATAGGGCCCTGCGCACTCAGTGCTTGGGCCCTAATTAAAGTTGCAAGCAACGATGACGGGCCCAAGCAACGGGCGCGGTCCCCACCCCGGGCGCACCGCACAACCTGCGTGTTATTCGAGTGTGTCAAAACCTCGAAAAAGTCATTGGCACCCGGTTGCACCGCGGAACTTGCACACCGAACGTCACACATCATACTGGGCTAATATCAGTTTGGGCCCTAAATATGTGTGTGTGTGTGTGTGTGTGTGTGTGTGTGTGTGTGTGTGTGTGTGACTAGTTAATGTGTCAGTCTGTCTCTGATGAGTAAATGTGTTTTTGCGTGTTTGTGTGTGTGTGGTGTGTGAGTCTGTGTGTTAACATTAGTGATGTGTGTGTTAGTATGTCTAAGACATGTGACTTGTTAGTGGATGTGTGTGTTTCTGCGTGAGGGTGTGTGAGACAGAGATGTGAGTGTGTGAGTGTTATAATTTGTGATGTTATAATGTGTGTTTATGTAGGTGCTCATTTGTGTATTGTACGAGTGTATTTGTTTGTGTGTGCATGCATGTGTGTGCGTGTGTGTGTGTGTGTGTGTGTGTGTTTCTGTGTGTGTGTTTATTTAGTGTGTTAACATTAGTGATGTGTGCTTGTGTTTGTGCATGTTTGTGAGTATGGTGTCTGCATCTGTGTGTTAATATTAGTGATGTGTGTTATTAATAATTGTTGGGTGTAAGTTTAAGACATTATCACGGCTGACCCGTTTGAGATATCAAAATGTGTGATGTGTGTGTGAGAGTGAGGGAGAGAGGTGTGTGACAGTGATGTGATGTGATGTGTGTGTGTGTGTGTGTGTGTGTGAGAGAGAGTCAGGGAGAGAGGTGTGTGACATGTAGATGTGTCAGTCTGTGTGTGACGAGTAAATGTGCTTGTGTGAGTTTGTGTATATGGTGTGTGTGTGTATGGTGTGTGAGTCTGTGTGTTAATATTGGTGATGTGTGTTATGAATAATTTATCGGTGTAAGTTTAAGGATGTTCCTGAATGTGATGTCACTGTCTGTGTCACTGAATATAATGAGTGTGTGTGTGTGGTGTGTAAGTCTGTGTTAACAGTAGTGTGTGTTAGTATGTTTAAGACATGTGACTTGTTAATGGGTGTGTGTGTTTCTGCGTGAGGGTGTGTGAGACAGAGATGTGAGTGTGTGAGTGTTACAATTTGTGATGTTATAATGTGTGTGTATGTAGGTGTGCATGTGTGTGATATATGAGTGTACTTGTTTGTGTGTGTGCATGCATGTGTGTGAGATATCTTTGTGTTTGTGTGTGTGTTTATTTAGTGTGTTAACATTAGAGATGTGTGCTTGTGTTTGTGCATGTTTGTGTGTATGGTGTCTGCATCTGTGTGTTAATATTAGTGATGTGTGTGTTATTAATAATTGTTGGGTGTAAGTTTAAGACATTATCACGGCTGACCCGTTTGAGATATCAAAATGTGTGATGTGTGTGTGAGAGTGAGGGAGAGAGGTGTGTGACAGTGATGTGATGTGAGGTCAAGTTTGAGTATGACACGCAATGGGATTTATTTGATGCTGATGCTGGATCAGTCTTTGGCTTGTCCTGTGTGTGTGTGTGTGTGTGTGTGTGTGTGTGTGTGTGTGTGTGTGTGTGTGTGTGTGTGTGTGTGTGAGAGAGAGAGAGAGTGAGGGAGAGAGGTGTGTGACATGTAGATGTGTCAGTCTGTGTGTGACGAGTAAATGTGCTTGTGTGAGTTTGTGTATATGGTGTGTGTGTGTGTGTTTGTTTGTAGATGTTTTTGTGTATGGTGTGTGAGTCTGTGTGTGAACATTAGTGATGTGTGTGTTATAAATAATGTTTCGGTGTAAGTTTAAGGATGTTCCTGAATGTGATGTCACTGTCTGTGTCACTGAATATAATGTGTGTGTGTGTGTGTGTGTGTGTGTGTGTGTGTGTGTGTGTGTGTGTGTGTGTGTGTGTGTGTGTGAGAGTGAGGGAGAGAGGTGTGTGACATGTAGATGTGTCAGTATGTGTGTGACGAGTAAATGTGCTTGTGTTTGTGCGAGTTTGTGTATATGGTGTGTGTGTGTGTGTGTGTGTGTGTGTGTGTGTGTATGGTGTGTGAGTCTGTGTGTTAATATTGGTGATGTGTGTTATAAATAAATTATCGGTGTAAGGTTAAGGATGTTCCTGAATGTGATGTCACATATAATGTGTGTGTGTGTGTGTGTGTGTATGTTGTACAGTGGGCAATTTAAATGTTTCTATTGTATATTTTTGATCATTTCTGCATATGTTTAAATTGTAAACATGAAGCCATAGTAAAGGAGAAGGGGAAAGACCTGACTGCAGAATACCTGCCTATTACTGCCATCTACTGGACATATTTTATTACTGCAGGACTGAGTGGAGACAGTTCAGGCCAAAGCTGATAAATATACTGTAAAAATTGTTGGGAGCTGTGTGAGCATCACAAAAACATGAAACTCAAGAAATCTACTCAGAAGCAGTTGTTCTTTCTACCTAAAATGTTTGGGCACATTATGATTTTCCACTTGGTGGATATAAGTATCTTATATTTGCTCAAAATGATATGTTGCCATAGCAATACTATTCAACGTATCAAAAAGTCCTTTACAGTGTCACATCAGCCGTGTCTTCCAATTATTGTGCCTGATTTTGAAGCCAATTTGCTGAAAATTAGCCACAAAAGAATTTAATTTCTGAAAGTAGACACTTTCTGCTGCCAGTTGGTGGCGCTATGACTGAGACTCACGGGACCCATGTCACTGTGAGCAGGACTCTTCTCTTAACCTACTGCTGAGGTTTGATGAATGTCACTCAATTTATACAGAAGTTATTAGCCACTTCCTGTTTCCTGTTATTCGCCGTAGGTTTAAGGGCTCGCCACGGCCGACCCGTTTGAGATATCAACCAGCCCTTCACAATATTAGATCCTCAATGTCTTGAGATTATATTAGACCCTGTTTGGTCAAAAACCTATGAATCCTGTAAGAGTAGTATATCACATTCCAATGGGTGCGTTTTTCAATCAACGCCAAATAACTGACTTCCTGTTCAGCGGATTCCAGTATGGGATATGCAAGTTGTTCATCTCAATGAGATCTAAATTTCTACTGGGTCTCATGCATATATGTGAAAGTGGATATGAATTATGCAGCTAAATTTTTTACAAAGTTCCAGGGGGCGCTGTCCAGGCCCTGAGCCACGCCCGGTCTCCAGGCTCTCAGGCCTTACTCATAATCAGTTTCAGTGTATAGCCGTAAAAGTTTGGAACCGTAGGTCTTTCCACTCGTACGATATGAGAAGATTTATTTTTTTGCACTTCATTTTAGGTTTTTTCTCTAGATAAATCGTCGCCATAACAAGACGATTCAAATTATAAAAAAATCCTTCATGGTCTCAAATCATCCATGTCTTTTCATTATTCTGACTGATTTTGAACCAAATCAGGTGAAAGTAAAGGCCAAAATATTAGTGATTTCCAAAAGTGACACACTTCCTGCTGCCAGTTGGTGGCGCTATGACATAGACTCATGATTGTCATTTGATGTGATCATCTTCCTACTCTTAACACACCTGTAAAGTTTCATATGCATAACGTAATGTACACAGAAGTTATTAGCCACTTCCTGTTTCATTTTATTCGCCATAATTTTAAAGCGTCGCCACGGCCGAACCGTTCGAGGTATCAAAAAGATCTCTGCAATTTTGCATCGGCAACTTGTTTAGATCATATTTGCCTGGTTTGGTGGAAATTCTGTAAATTTCCTAGGAGGAGTATTTCAAATTCCATTGGGTGCGTTTTGCAAAGACCTCAAAATAACTCACTTCCTGTTGATTAGCCCTGATGACATGCATTGCAAAACTTGTTCAGCTTGATGAGATCTAAATGTACACGGAGTTTTCTGAGTGTGCGTGCAAGTGTCTCTGAGCTATGAGGCACGATTTTCTAGGGGGCGCTGTGACGGGCGTGTGCGACTCCCCGGGCCGAGCCCCACTGAGGACCTGATGGCCGCGGATTCCAATCTGGATGCAAATTTTGATGAGTTTTTGAGTATGTTAAGGACCCCAAAAGTACCAAAAGTGTGGAAAAAAAAAATAAAATAAAAAAAATAAAAACCTGCGTGTTATTCGAGTGTGTCAAAACCTCAAAAAAGTCATTGGCACCCGGTTGCACCGCGGAACTTGCACACAGAACGTCACACATCATACTGGGCTAATATCAGTTTGGGCCCTAAATATTTGTGTGTGTGTGTGTGTGTGTGTGTGACTAGTTAATGTGTCAGTCTGTCTCTGATGAGTAAATGTGTTTTTGCGTGTTTGTGTGTGTGTGGTGTGTGAGTCTGTGTGTTAACATTAGTGATGTGTGTGTTAGTATGTCTAAGACATGTGACTTGTTAGTGGATGTGTGTGTTTCTGCGTGAGGGTGTGTGAGACAGAGATGTGAGTGTGTGAGTGTTATAATTTGTGATGTTATAATGTGTGTGTGTATGTAGGTGCTCATTTGTGTGATGTATGAGTGTATTTGTTTGTGTTTGTGCATGCATGTGTGTGCGTGTGTGTGAGATGTGTTTGTGTCTTTATTTAGTGTGTTAACATTAGTGATGTGTGCTTGTGTTTGTGCATGTTTGTGTGTATGGTGTGTTCAAATATTAGTGATGTGTGTGTGATTAATAATTGTTGGGTGTAAGTTTAAGACATTATCACGGCTGACCCGTTTGAGATATCAAAATGTGTGATGTGATGTGATGTGTGTGTGAGAGTGAGGGAGAGATGTGTGTGACAGTGATGTGATTTGTGTCTGTGTGTGTGTGTGTGTGTGTGTGTGTGTGTGTGTGTGTGTGTGTGTGTGTATGTGTGTGTGGGAGGTTTAGTGTGTGTGAGAGTGAGGGACAGATGTGTGTGAGATGTAGATGTGTCAGTCTGTGTGTGACGAGTAAATGTGCTTGTGTTTGTGTATATGGAGTGTGTGTGTGTTTGTGTGTATGGTGTGTGAGTCTGTGTGTGAACATTAGTGATGTGTGTTATTAATAATTTTTCAGTGTAAGTTTAAGGATGTTCCAGAATGTGATGTCACTGTCCGTGTCACTGAATATAATGAGTGTGTGTGTGTCGTGAGAGATGTGTGCTATAGATGTGCAGGACCCTCTTGTTTTCCTAAGGATCATTCTTTTCTTTTTTAATGTAGTGTGTTGACATTAGTGATGTGTGTGTTAATCATTTTTCGTTGTGTAAGTTTAAGACATTAGCACGGCTGAGACATTTGAGATATCAAAACTGATTTGTAATTAAAAACTCACCCACACACTATAGGTGCGCAGGAGCCTCTTGTTTAAGGATCTTTTTCCTTTTTCATGATATATTGATTTTTATTTAGTCAGGTAACATTAGTGACGTGTGCTTGTGATGTGTGTGTGTGTGTGTGTGTGTGCATGTAGGATAGTTAGTGTGTTCATATTGTGTATTTGTCGGGATGTGTACATGACCGATGTGTAGAGTGTGTGTGTGTGTGTGTGTGTGTGTGTGTGTGTGTGTTTAGAATGTGTGGTCTGGTGTGTATATCGCCGCGCTTGTCCACCAGACTGAATGTTGCACAGTGGGCAATTTAAATGTTTGTATTGTTTATTTTTAATAATTTCTGCATATGTTTAAATTGTAAACATGAAGGCATAGTAAAGGAGAAGGGGAAAGACCTGACTGCAGAATACCTGCCTACTACTGCCATCTACTGGACATATTTTATTACTGCAGGAGTCAGTACAGAAAGTTCAAACCAAGGCTGATAAATATACTGTAAAAATTGTTGGGAGCTGTATGAGCATCACAAAAACATGAAACTCAAGAAATCTACTCAGAACCAGTTGTTCTTTCTACCTAAAATGTTTGGGCACATTAGGACTTTCCACTTGGTGGATATAAGTATCTTATATTTGCTCAAAATTATATGTTGCCATAGCAACACTATTCAACGTATCAAAAAGTCCTTTACAGTGTGACATCAGCCGTGTCTTCCAATTATTGTGCCTGATTTTGAAGCCAATTAGCTGAAAATTAGCCACAAAAGAATTTAATTTCTAAAAGTAGACACTTTCTGCTGGCAGTTGGTGGCGCTATGACTGAGACTCACGGGACCCATGTCACTGTGAGCAGGACTCTTCTCTTAACCTACTGCTGAGGTTTGATGAACGTCACTCAATTAAGACAGAAGTTATTAGCCACTTCCTGTTTCCTGTTATTCGCCGTGGCCCTTAAAGCTACGGGCCGTGTTTCAAATGTGTGTGTGTTTATAACACGAAATAACAACAGCAAAAGATAATAGTGACAGTCACAATAACATATTGATTCTAGGCATACTTACTAAGAATACACACACACACACACACACACACACATGTAAATATATATATATATATCGCGACCTCGCGGGCATAATAACTTGTTACCGGAACAGATAAAATGTCCATTGTTAATATAGTTAAAGACTTCACACTTACTGTTGCATTCACGCACAAAACTTGGTCCAAAGGGCGATTTGTAAACAATTAAACAGTCCATAAACAACTATTCAGCGGCAGCGTTTGTGTCAGTCCGCTTCACCAAAACTCAAATCTGTGAGGGAGGGGGAGGTCACGTGTGTCTCTGTGCGTCTCCGTGTGTGTGGGATGTGTGGTGTGATACCTCCATCTAGTGGCCATAGTTTAGTACTGCAGGAGTTAGTTTATACACTTTTTTAAAACAATGAGTTAATAAACATAAAATATTGTTGGGAGGCGTATGAGCATAACAAAATCGTGAAACTCAAGAAATTTACTCAGAACCAGTTGTACCTTCTATGTAAAATGTTTGGAGACATTAGGACTTTCCACTAGTTGGATATGAGTATCCTAGTTTTCCTTAAAATTTTACCTTGCCATAGCAACACTATTTAACATAGCAAAAAGTCCTTTACAGGGTGACATCAGCCATGTCTTCCAATTATTGTGCCTGATTTTGAAACCAATTAGCTGAAAATTAGCCCCAAAAGAATTTAATTTCTAAAAGTAGACACTTTCTGTTGCCAGTTGGTGGCGCTATGACTGAGACTCATGGGACCCATGTCACTGTGAGCAGGGCTCTTCTCTTAACCTACTGCTGAGGTTTGATGAACGTCACACAATTTATACAGAAGTTATTAGCCACTTCCTGTTTCCTGTTATTCGCCGTAGGTTTAAGGGCTCGCCACGGCCGACCCGTTTAAGATATCAACCAGCCCTTCACAATATTAGATCCTCAATGTCTTGAGATTATATTAGACCCTGTTTGGTCAAAAACCTATTAATCCTGTAAGAGTAGTAGATCACATTCCAATGGGTGCGTTTTTCAAACAACGCCAAATAACCGACTTCCTGTTCAGCGGATTCCATGACATGGGGTATGGAAGTTGTTCAGCTCAATGAGATCTAAATTTATACTGGGTCTCATTCATATATGTGAAAGTGGATATGAGTTATGCAGCTTAAACTTTACAAAGTTCCAGGGGGCGCTGTACAGGCCCTGTGGCACGCCCGGGCTCCAGGCTCTCAGGGCTTCCTCAAAATCAGTGAGAGTCTACACCCATAAAATTTGGGACCCGTAGATCTTTCCAATCGTAAGATATGAGAAGAATAATTTTCTTCGATTTTTTCTTGAGTTAAATCGTCACCATAGCAACACGATTCAAATTAGAAAAAAATCCTTCATGATTTCAAATGACCCATGTCTTTTCATTATTCTGACTGATTTTGAACCAAATCAGGTGAAAGTAAAGGACAAAATATTAATGATTTCCAAAAGTGACACACTTCCTGCTGCCACGTGGTGGCGCTATGACATAGACTCATGATTGTCATATGATGTGATCAGCTTCCTACTCTTAACATACCTGTAAAGTTTCATGTGCCTAACTTAATGTACACAGAAGTTATTAGCCACTTCCTGTTTCATTTTATTCGCCATAATTTTAAAGCGTCGCCACGGCCGAACCGTTCGAGGTATCAAAAAGATCTCTGCAATTTTGCATCGGCAACTTGTTTAGATCATATGTAGCTGGTTTGGTGCGAATTGTAAAAATTTCCTAGGAGGAGTTTATCACATTCCATTGGGTGCGTTTTGCAAACAACTCAAAATAACTCACTTCCTGTTGATTAGACCTGATGACATGCAGCGCGAAACTCGTTCAGTTTGATGAGATCTAAATGTTCACCGAGTTTTATAAGTATACGTGCAAGTGTGTCTGAGCTATAAGGCAAGACTCTGTAGGGGGCGCTGTGCGGGGCGTGTGCGACGCCCCGGGCCGAGCCGCACTGAGGACCTGTTGGCCGCAGATTCCAATCTGTGTGCAAATTTTGGTGAGTTTTTGAGTATTTTAAGAGGCCCGAAAGTGCCCGGATGATTGAAAGAAAAATAATAAAAATAAAAAAAAAAAAAATTAAAGTTGCAAGCAACGATGACGGGCCCAAGCAACGGGCGCGGTCCCCACCCCGGGCGCACCGCACAACCTGCGTGTTATTCGAGTGTGTCAAAACCTCAAAAAAGTCATTGGCACCCGGTTGCACCGCAGAACTTGCACACAGAACGTCACACATCATACTGGGCTAATATCAGTTTGGGCCCTAAATATTTGTGTGTGTGTGTGTGTGTGTGTGTGTGTGTGTGTGTGTGTGTGTGACTAGTTAATGTGTCAGTCTGTCTCTGATGAGTAAATGTGTTTTTGTGTGTTTGTGTGTGTGTGGTGTGTGAATCTGTGTGTTAACATTAGTGATGTGTGTGTTAGTATGTCCAAGACATGTGACTTGTTAGTGGATGTGTGTGTTTCTGCGTGAGACAGAGATGTGAGTGTGTGAGTGTTATAATTTGTGATGTTATAATGTGTGAGTATGTAGGTGCTCATTTGTGTGATGTACGAGTGTATTTGTTTGTGTGTGCATGCATGTGTGTGCGTGTGTGTGAGATGTGTGTGTGTGTGTGTGTGTGTGTGTGTGTGTTTATTTAGTGTGTTAACATTAGTGATGTGTGCTTGTGTATGTTTGTGTGTATGGTGTGTTCAAATATTAGTGATTTGTGTGTGATTAATAATTGTTCGGTGTAAGTTTAAGACATTATCACGGCTGACCCGTTTGAGATATCAACATGTGTGATGTGTGTGTGAGAGTGAGGGAGAGAGGTGTGTGACAGTGATGTGATGTGATGTGATTTGTGTGTGTGTGTGTGTGTGTGTGTGTGTGTGTGTGTGTGTGTGTGTGTGTGTGTGTGTGTGTGTGTGTGCGTGTGTGTGTGTGCATGTGTGTGTGGGAGGTTTAGTGTGTGGGAGGTTTAGTGTGTGTGAGAGTGAGGGACAGAGGTGTGTGAGATGTAGATGTGTCAGTCTGTGTGTGACGAGTAAATGTGCTTGTGTTTGTGTATATGGAGTGTGTGTGTGTGTGTGTGTGTGTGTGTGTGTGTGTGTGTGTGGTTGTTTGTGTGTATGGTGTGTGAGTCTGTGTTAACATTAGTGATGTGTGTTATTAATAATGTTTCGGTGTAAGTTTAAGGATGTTCCTGAATGTGATGTCACTGTCCGTGTCACTGAATATGATGAGTGTGAGTGTGTGTCTGTCGTGAGAGATGTGTGCTATAGATGCGCAGGAGCCTCTTGTTTTCCTAAGGATCTTTTTCCTTTTTCATGATATATTGATTTTTATTTAGTCAGGTCACATTAGTGACGTGTGCTTGTGATGTGTGTGTGTGTGTGTGTGTGTGCATGTAGGATAGTTAGTGTGTTCATATTGTGTATTTGTCGGGATGTGTACATGACCGATGTGTAGAGTGTGTGTGTGTGTTTAGAATGTGTGGTCTGGTGTGTATATCGCCGCGCTTGTCCACCAGACTCAATGTTGTACAGTTGGCAATTTAAATGTTTGTATTGTTTATTTTTTATGATTTCTGCATATATTTAAATTGTAAACATGAAGCCATAGTAAAGGAGAAGGGGAAAGACCTGACTGCAGAATACCTGCCTACTACTGCCATCTACTGGACATATTTTATTACTGCACGAGTCAGTACAGAAAGTTCAGGACAAGGATGATAAATATACTGTAAAAAAAATGTTGGGAGCTGTATGAGCGTCACAAAAACATGAAACTCAAGGAATCTACTCAGAAGCAGTTGTTCTTTCTACATAAAATGTTTGGGCACATTAGGACTTTCCACTTGGTGGATATAAGTATCTTATGTTTGCTCCAAATGATATGTTGCCATAGCAACACTATTCAACGTATCAAAAAGTCCTTTACAGTGTGTCATCAGCCGTGTCTTCCAATTATTGTGCCTGATTTTGAAGCCAATTTGCTGAAAATTAGCCACAAAAGAATTTAATTTCTGAAAGTAGACACTTTCTGCTGCCAGTTGGTGGCGCTATGACTGAGACTCACGGGACCCATGTCACTGTGAGCAGGACTCTTCTCTTAACCTACTGCTGAGGTTTGATGAATGTCACTCAATTTATACAGAAGTTATTAGCCACTTCCTGTTTCCTGTTATTCGCCATAGGTTTAAGGGCTCGCCACGGCCGACCCGTTTAAGATATCAACCAGCCCTTCGCAATATTAGATCCTCAATGTCTTGAGATTGTATTGGACCCTGTTTGGTCAATAATATATGAATCCTGTAAGAGTAGTAGATCACATTCCAATGGGTGCGTTTTTCAAACAACGCTAAATAACCGACTTCCTGTTCAGCGGATTCCAGTATGGGATATGCAAGTTGTTCACCTCAATGAGATCTAAATTTATACTGGGTCTCATTCATATATGTGAAAGTGGATATGAGTTATGCAGCTTAAACTTTACAAAGTTCCAGGGGGCGCTGTACATGCCCTGTGGCACTCCCGGGCTCCAGGCTCTCAGGGCTTCCTCACAATCAGTGAGAGTCTACACCCATACAATTTTGGAACCGTAGATCTTTCCACTCGTAAGATATGAGACGAATAATTTTCTTCGATTTTTTCTTGAGTTAAATCGTCACCATAGCAACACGATTCAAATTAGAAAAAAATCCTTCATGATTTCAAATGACCCATGTCTTTTCATTATTCTGACTGATTTTGAACCAAATCAGGTGAAAGTAAAGGACAAAATATTACTGATTTCCAAAAGTGACACACTTCCTGCTGCCACTTGGTGGCGCTATGACATAGACTCATGATTGTCATATGATGTGATCAGCTTCCTACTCTTAACATACTTGTAAAGTTTCATGTGCCTAACTTAATGTACACAGAAGTTATTAGCCACTTCCTGTTTCATTTTATTCGCCATAATTTTAAAGCGTCGCCACGGCCGAACCGTTCGAGGTATCAAAAAGATCTCTGCAATTTTGCATCGGCAACTTGTTTAGATCATATTTAGCTGGTTTGGTGTGAATTGTAAAAATTTCCTAGGAGGAGTTCATCACATTCCATTGGGTGCGTTTTGCAAACAACTCAAAATAACTCACTTCCTGTTGATTACACCTGATGACATGCAGCGCGAAACTTGTTCAGTTTGATGAGATCTAAATGTTCACCGAGTTTTATAAGTATACGTGCAAGTGTGTCTGAGCTATAAGGCAAGACTCTGTAGGGGGCGCTGTGCGGGGCGTGTGCGACGCCCCGGGCCGAGCCCCACTGAGGACCTGATGGCCGCAGATTCCAACCTGTCTGCAAATTTTGATGACTTTTTGAGTATGTTAAGGACCCCAAAAGTGCCCGGATGATTGAAAGAAAAATAATAAAAAAAATAATAATCCTAACGAAAACAATAGGGCCCTGCGCACTACAGTGCTTGGGCCCTAATTAAAGTTGCAAGCAACGATGACGGGCCCAAGCAACGGGCGCGGTCCCCACCCCGGGCGCACCGCACAACCTGCGTGCTATTCGAGTGTGTCAAAACCTCGAAAAAGTCATTGGCACCCGGTTGCACCGCAGAACTTGCACACCGAACGTCACACATCATACTGGGCTAATATCAGTTTGGGCCCTAAATATGTGTGTGTGTGTGTGTGTGTGTGTGTGTGTGTGTGTGTGTGTGTGTGTGTGTGACTAGTTAATGTGTCAGTCTGTCTCTGATGAGTAAATGTGTTTTTGCGTGTTTGTGTGTGTGTGGTGTGTGAGTCTGTGTGTTAACATTAGTGATGTGTGTGTTAGTATGTCTAAGACATGTGACTTGTTAGTGGATGTGTGTGTTTCTGCGTGAGGGTGTGTGAGACAGAGATGTGAGTGTATGAGTGTTATAATTTGTGATGTTATAATGTGTGAGTATGTAGGTGCTCATTTGTGTATTGTACGAGTGTATTTGTTTGTGTGTGCATGCATGTGTGTGCGTGTGTGTGAGAGGTGTTTTTGTGTGTGTGTGTGTGTGTGTGTGTGTGTGTTTCTGTGTGTGTGTTTATTTAGTGTGTTAACATTAGGGATGTGTGCTTGTGTTTGTGCATGTTTGTGTGTATGGTGTGTTCAAATATTAGTGATGTGTGTGTTATTAATAATTGTTGGGTGTAAGTTTAAGACATTATCACGGCTGACCCGTTTGAGATATCAAAATGTGTGATGTGTGTGTGAGAGTGAGGGAGAGAGGTGTGTGACAGTGATGTGATGTGATGTGTGTGTGTGTGTGTGTGTGTGAGAGAGAGTCAGGGAGAGAGGTGTGTGACATGTAGATGTGTCAGTCTGTGTGTGACGAGTAAATGTGCTTGTGTGAGTTTGTGTATATGGTGTGTGTGTGTGTGTGTGTGTGTGTGTGTGTGTGTGTGTGTGTGTGTGTATGGTGTGTGAGTCTGTGTGTTAATATTGGTGATGTGTGTTATGAATAATTTATCGGTGTAAGTTTAAGGATGTTCCTGAATGTGATGTCACTGTCTGTGTCACTGAATATAATGAGTGTGTGTGTGTGTGGTGTGTACGTCTGTGTTAACAGTAGTGTGTGTTAGTATGTTTAAGATATGTGACTTGTTAATGGGTGTGTGTGTTTCTGTGTGAGGGTGTGTGAGACAGAGATGTGAGTGTGTGAGTGTTACAATTTGTGATGTTATAATGTGTGTGCATGTGTGTGATGTACGAGTGTACTTGTTTGTGTGTGTGCATGCATGTGTGTGAGATATCTTTGTGTTTGTGTGCGTGTTTATTTAGTGTGTTAACATTAGTGATGTGTGCTTGTGTTTGTGCATGTTTGTGTGTATGGTGTCTGCATCTGTGTGTTAATATTAGTGATGTGTGTGTTATTAATAATTGTTGGGTGTAAGTTTAAGACATTATCACGGCTGATACGTTTGAGATATCAAAATGTGTGATGTGTGTGTGAGAGTGAGGGAGAGAGGTGTGTGACAGTGATGTGATGTGAGGTCAAGTTTGAGTATGACACGCAATGGGTTTTATTTGATGCTGATGCTGGATCAGTCTTTGGCTTGTCCTGTGTGTGTGTGTGTGTGTGTGTGTGTGTGTGTGTGTGTGTGTGTGTGTGTGTGTGTGTGAGAGAGAGAGAGAGAGAGAGAGTGAGGGAGAGAGGTGTGTGACATGTAGATGTGTCAGTCTGTGTGTGACGAGTAAATGTGCTTGTGTGAGTTTGTGTATATGGTGTGTGTGTGTGTGTTTGTTTGTAGATGTTTGTGTGTATGGTGTGTGAGTCTGTGTGTGAACATTAGTGATGTGTGTGATAAATAATTTATCGGTGTAAGTTTAAGGATGTTCCTGAATGTGATGTCACATATAATGTGTGTGTGTATGTTGTACAGTGGGCAATTTAAATGTTTGTATTGTTTATTTTTTTATAATTTCTGCATATGTTGAAATAGTAAACATGAAGGCATAGTAAAGGAAAAGGGGAAAGACCTGACTGCAGAATAACTGCCTACTACTGCCATCTACTGGACATATTTTATTACTGCAGGAGTCAGTGGACACAGTTCAGACCCAGGCTGATAAATATACTGTAAAAATTGTTGGGAGCTGTATGAGCATCACAAAAACATGAAACTCAAGAAATCTACTCAAAAGCAGTTGTTCCTTCTACCTAAAATGTTTGGGCACATTAGGACTTTCCACTTGGTGGATATAAGTATCTTATATTTGCTCAAAATTATATGTTGCCATATCAACACTATTCAACGTATCAAAAAGTCCTTTACAGTGTGACATCAGCCATGTCTTCCAATTATTGTGCCTGATTTTGAAGCCAATTTGCTGAAAATTAGTCACAAAAGAATTTAATTTCTAAAAGTAGACACTTTCTGCTGCCAGTTGGTGGCGCTATGACTGAGACTCACGGGACCCATGTCACTGTGAGCAGGTTTCTTCTCTTAACCTACTGCTGAGGTTTGATGAACGTCACTCAATTTATACAGAAGTTATTAGCCACTTCCTGTTTCCTGTTATTCGCCGTATTTTTAAGGGCTCGCCACGGCCGACCCGTTTAAGATATCAACCAGCCCTTCACAATATTAGATCCTCAATGTCTTGAGATTATATTAGACCCTGTTTGGTCAAAAACATATGAATCCTGTAAGAGTAGTATATCACATTCCAATGGGTGCGTTTTTCAAACAACGCCAAATAACCGACTTCCTGTTCAGCGGATTCCATGACATGGGGTATGCAAGTTGTTCACCTCAATGAGATCTAAATTTATACTGGGTCTCATTCATATATGTGAAAGTGGATATGAGTTATGCAGCTTAAACTTTACAAAGTTCCAGGGGGCGCTGTACAGGCCCTGTGGCACGCCCGGGCTCCAGGCTCTCAGGGCTTCCTCACAATCAGTGAGAGTCTACACCCATACAATTTTGGAACCGTAGGTCTTTCCACTCGTAAGATATGAGAAGAATAATTTTCTTCGATTTTTTCTTGAGTTAAATCGTCACCGTAGCAACACGATTCAAATTAGAAAAAAATCCTTCATGATTTCAAATGACCCATGTCTTTTCATTATTCTGACTGATTTTGAACCAAATCAGGTGAAAGTAAAGGACAAAATATTACTGATTTCCAAAAGTGACACACTTCCTGCTGCCACTTGGTGGCGCTATGACATAGACTCATGGTTGTCATATGATGTGATCAGCTTCCTACTCTTAACATACCTGTAAAGTTTCATGTGCATAACTTAATGTACACAGAAGTTATTAGCCACTTCCTGTTTCATTTTATTCGCCATAATTTTAAAGCGTCGCCACGGCCGAACCGTTCGAGGTATCAAAAAGATCTCTGCAATTTTGCATCGGCAACTTGTTTAGATCATATTTAGCTGGTTTGGTGCGAATTGTAAAAATTTCCTAGGAGGAGTTTATCACATTCCATTGGGTGCGTTTTGCAAACAACTCAAAATAACTCACTTCCTGTTGATTAGACCTGATGACATGCAGCGCAAAACTTGTTCAGTTTGATGAGATCTAAATGTTCACCGAGTTTTATAAGTATACGTGTAAGTGTGTCTGAGCTATAAGGCAAGACACTGTAGGGGGCGCTGCGCGGGGCGTGTGCGACGCCCCGGGCCGAGCCCCACTGAGGACCTGTTGGCCGCAGATTCCAATCTGTGTGCAAATTTTGGGGAGTTTTTGAGTATGTTAAGAGGCCCGAAAGTGCCCGGATGATTGAAAGAAAAATAATAAAAAAAAGAAAAAAAAAAAATTAAAGTTGCAAGCAACGATGACGGGCCCAAGCAACGGGCGCGGTCCCCACCCCGGGCGCACCGCACAACCTGCGTGTTATTCGAGTGTGTCAAAACCTCAAAAAAGTCATTGGCACCCGGTTGCACCGCAGAACTTGCACACAGAACGTCACACATCATACTGGGCTAATATCAGTTTGGGCCCTAAATATTTGTGTGTGTGTGTGTGTGTGTGACTAGTTAATGTGTCAGTCTGTCTCTGATGAGTAAATGTGTTTTTGTGTGTTTGTGTGTATGTGGTGTGTGAATCTGTGTGTTAACATTAGTGATGTGTGTGTTAGTATGTCCAAGACATGTGACTTGTTAGTGGATGTGTGTGTTTCTGCGTGAGACAGAGATGTGAGTGTGTGAGTGTTATAATTTGTGATGTTATAATGTGTGAGTATGTAGGTGCTCATTTGTGTGATGTACGAGTGTATTTGTTTGTGTGTGCATGCATGTGTGTGCGTGTGTGTGAGATGTGTTTGTGTGTGTGTGTGTGTGTGTGTGTGTGTGTTTATTTAGTGTGTTAACATTAGTGATGTGTGCTTGTGTATGTTTGTGTGTATGGTGTGTTCAAATATTAGTGATTTGTGTGTGATTAATAATTGTTCGGTGTAAGTTTAAGACATTATCACGGCTGACCCGTTTGAGATATCAACATGTGTGATGTGTGTGTGAGAGTGAGGGAGAGAGGTGTGTGACAGTGATGTGATGTGATGTGATTTGTGTGTGTGTGTGTGTGCGTGTGGGAGGTTTAGTGTGTGGGAGGTTTAGTGTGTGTGAGAGTGAGGGACAGAGGTGTATGAGATGTAGATGTGTCAGTCTGTGTGTGACGAGTAAATGTGCTTGTGTTTGTGTATATGGAGTGTGTGTGTGTGTGTGTGTGTGTGTGTGGTTGTTTGTGTGTATGGTGTGTGAGTCTGTGTTAACATTAGTGATGTGTGTTATTAATAATGTTTCGGTGTAAGTTTAAGGATGTTCCTGAATGTGATGTCACTGTCCGTGTCACTGAATATGATGAGTGTGAGTGTGTGTCTGTCGTGAGAGATGTGTCCTATAGATGCGCAGGAGCCTCTTGTTTTCCTAAGATCTTTTTCCTTTTTCATGATATATTGATTTTTATTTAGTCAGGTCACATTAGTGACGTGTGCTTGTGATGTGTGTGTGTGTGTGTGTGCATGTAGGATAGTTAGTGTGTTCATATTGTGTATTTGTCGGGATGTGTACATGACCGATGTGTAGAGTGTGTGTGTGTGTTTAGAATGTGTGGTCTGGTGTGTATATCGCCGCGCTTGTCCACCAGACTCAATGTTGTACAGTTGGCAATTTAAATGTTTGTATTGTTTATTTTTTATGATTTCTGCATATATTTAAATTGTAAACATGAAGCCATAGTAAAGGAGAAGGGGAAAGACCTGACTGCAGAATACCTGCCTACTACTGCCATCTACTGGACATATTTTATTACTGCAGGAGTCAGTACAGAAAGTTCAGAACAAGGATGATAAATATACTGTAAAAAAAATGTTGGGAGCTGTATGAGCGTCACAAAAACATGAAACTCAAGGAATCTACTCAGAAGCAGTTGTTCTTTCTACATAAAATGTTTGGGCACATTAGGACTTTCCACTTGGTGGATATAAGTATCTTATGTTTGCTCCAAATGACATGTTGCCATAGCAACACTATTCAACGTATCAAAAAGTCCTTTACAGTGTGTCATCAGCCGTGTCTTCCAATTATTGTGCCTGATTTTGAAGCCAATTTGCTGAAAATTAGCCACAAAAGAATTTAATTTCTGAAAGTAGACACTTTCTGCTGCCAGTTAGTGGCGCTATGACTGAGACTCACGGGACCCATGTCACTGTGAGCAGGACTCTTCTCTTAACCTACTGCTGAGGTTTGATGAACGTCACTCAATTAAGACAGAAGTTATTAGCCACTTCCTGTTTCCTGTTATTCGCCGTATTTTTAAGGGCTCGCCACGGCCGACCCGTTTAAGATATCAACCAGCCCTTCACAATATTAGATCCTCAATGTCTTGAGATTATATTAGACCCTGTTTGGTCAAAAACATATGAATCCTGTAAGAGTAGTAGATCACATTCCAATGGGTGCGTTTTTCAAACAACGCCAAATAACTGACTTCCTGTTCAGCGGATTCCATGACATGGGGTATGCAAGTTGTTCATCTCAATGAGATCTAAATTTATACTGGGTCTCATTCATATATGTGAAAGTGGATATGAGTTATGCAGCTGAAAGTTTACAAAGTTCCAGGGGGCGCTGTACAGGCCCTGTGCCACGCCCGGGCTCCAGGCTCTCAGGGCTTCCTCACAATCAGTGAGAGTCTACACCCATACAATTTTGGAACCGTAGGTCTTTCCACTCGTAAGATATGAGAAGAATAATTTTCTTCGATTTTTTCTTGAGTTAAATCGTCACCGTAGCAACACGATTCAAATTAGAAAAAAATCCTTCATGATTTCAAATGACCCATGTCTTTTCATTATTCTGACTGATTTTGAACCAAATCAGGTGAAAGTAAAGGACAAAATATTACTGATTTCCAAAAGTGACACACTTCCTGCTGCCACTTGGTGGCGCTATGACATAGACTCATGGTTGTCATATGATGTGATCAGCTTCCTACTCTTAACATACCTGTAAAGTTTCATGTGCATAACTTAATGTACACAGAAGTTATTAGCCACTTCCTGTTTCATTTTATTCGCCATAATTTTAAAGCGTCGCCACGGCCGAACCGTTCGAGGTATCAAAAAGATCTCTGCAATTTTGCATCGGCAAATTGTTTAGATCATATTTAGCAGGTTTGGTGCGAATTGGAAAAATTTCCTAGGAGGAGTTTATCACATTCCATTGGGTGCGTTTTGCAAACAACTCAAAATAACTCACTTCCTGTTGATTAGACCTGATGACATGCAGCGCAAAACTTGTTCAGTTTGATGAGATCTAAATGTTCACCGAGTTTTATAAGTATACGTGCAAGTGTGTCTGAGCTATAAGGCAAGACTCTGTAGGGGGCGCTGTGCGGGGCGTGTGCGACGCCCCGGGCCGAGCCCCACTGAGGACCTGATGGCCGCAGATTCCAACCTGTCTGCAAATTTTGATGACTTTTTGAGTATGTTAAGGACCCCAAAAGTGCCCGGATGATTGAAAGAAAAATAATAAAAAAAATAATAATCCTAACGAAAACAATAGGGCCCTGCGCACTACAGTGCTTGGGCCCTAATTAAAGTTGCAAGCAACGATGACGGGCCCAAGCAACGGGCGCGGTCCCCACCCCGGGCGCACCGCACAACCTGCGTGTTATTCGAGTGTGTCAAAACCTCGAAAAAGTCATTGGCACCCGGTTGCACCGCGGAACTTGCACACAGAACGTCACACATCATACTGGGCTAATATCAGTTTGGGCCCTAAATATGTGTGTGTGTGTGTGTGTGTGTGTGTGTGTGTGTGTGTGTGTGACTAGTTAATGTGTCAGTCTGTCTCTGATGAGTAAATGTGTTTTTGCGTGTTTGTGTGTGTGTGGTGTGTGAGTCTGTGTGTTAACATTAGTGATGGGTGTGTTAGTATGTCTAAGACATGTGACTTGTTAGTGGATGTGTGTGTTTCTGCGTGAGGGTGTGTGAGACAGAGATGTGAGTGTGTGAGTGTTATAATTTGTGATGTTATAATGTGTGAGTATGTAGGTGCTCATTTGTGTATTGTACGAGTGTATTTGTTTGTGTGTGCATGCATGTGTGTGCGTGTGTGTGAGAGGTGTTTTTGTGTGTGTGTGTGTGTGTGTGTGTGTTTCTGTGTGTGTGTTTATTTAGTGTGTTAACATTAGGGATGTGTGCTTGTGTTTGTGCATGTTTGTGTGTATGGTGTGTTCAAATATTAGTGATTTGTGTGTGATTAATAATTGTTGGGTGTAAGTTTAAGACATTATCACGGCTGACCCGTTTGAGATATCAAAATGTGTGATGTGTGTGTGAGAGTGAGGGAGAGAGGTGTGTGACAGTGATGTGATGTGATGTGTGTGTGTGTGAGAGAGAGTGAGGGAGAGAGGTGTGTGACATGTAGATGTGTCAGTCTGTGTGTGACGAGTAAATGTGCTTGTGTGAGTTTGTGTATATGGTGTGTGTGTGTGTGTGTGTGTGTGTGTGTATGGTGTGTGAGTCTGTGTGTTAATATTGGTGATGTGTGTTATGAATAATTTATCGGTGTAAGTTTAAGGATGTTCCTGAATGTGATGTCACTGTCTGTGTCACTGAATATAATGAGTGTGTGTGTGTGGTGTGTAAGTCTGTGTTAACAGTAGTGTGTGTTAGTATGTTTAAGATATGTGACTTGTTAATGGGTGTGTGTGTTTCTGCGTGAGGGTGTGTGAGACAGAGATGTGAG
The DNA here is from genome assembly GCA_030347435.1 of Clarias fuscus. Taxonomy (NCBI): domain Eukaryota; kingdom Metazoa; phylum Chordata; class Actinopteri; order Siluriformes; family Clariidae; genus Clarias; species Clarias fuscus. The sequence continues at coordinate 12,278,683 of CM059218.1, forward strand.
TGTGTGAGTGTTACAATTTGTGATGTTATAATGTGTGTGCATGTGTGTGATGTACGAGTGTACTTGTTTGTGTGTGTGCATGCATGTGTGTGAGATATCTTTGTGTTTGTGTGTGTGTTTATTTAGTGTGTTAACATTAGTGATGTGTGCTTGTGTTTGTGCATGTTTGTGTGTATGGTGTCTGCATCTGTGTGCAATATTAGTGATGTGTGTGTTATTAATAATTGTTGGGTGTAAGTTTAAGACATTATCACGGCTGATACGTTTGAGATATCAAAATGTGTGATGTGTGTGTGAGAGTGAGGGAGAGAGGTGTGTGACAGTGATGTGATGTGAGGTCAAGTTTGAGTATGACACGCAATGTGTTTTATTTGATGCTGATGCTGGATCAGTCTTTGGCTTGTCCTGTGTGTGTGTGTGTGTGTGTGTGTGTGTGTGTGTGAGAGAGAGAGAGAGAGTGAGGGAGAGAGGTGTGTGACATGTAGATGTGTCAGTCTGTGTGTGACGAGTAAATGTGCTTGTGTGAGTTTGTGTATATGGTGTGTGTGTGTGTGTGTGAACATTAGTGATGTGTGTGATAAATAATTTATCGGTGTAAGTTTAAGGATGTTCCTGAATGTGATGTCACATATAATGTGTGTGTGTATGTTGTACAGTGGGCAATTTAAATGTTTGTATTGTTTATTTTTTATAATTTCTGCATATGTTGAAATAGTAAACATGAAGGCATAGTAAAGGAAAAGGGGAAAGACCTGACTGCAGAATAACTGCCTACTACTGCCATCTACTGGACATATTTTATTACTGCAGGAGTCAGTGGACACAGTTCAGACCAAGGCTGATAAATATACTGTAAAAATTGTTGGGAGCTGTGTGAGCATCACAAAAACATGAAACTCAAGAAATCTACTCAGAAGCAGTTGTTCCTTCTACCTAAAATGTTTGGGCACATTAGGACTTTCCACTTGGTGGATATAAGTATCTTATATTTGCTCAAAATTATATGTTGCCATATCAACACTATTCAACGTATCAAAAAGTCCTTTACAGTGTGACATCAGCCGTGTCTTCCAATTATTGTGCCTGATTTTGAAGCCAATTTGCTGAAAATTAGTCACAAAAGAATTTAATTTCTAAAAGTAGACACTTTCTGCTGCCAGTTGGTGGCGCTATGACTGAGACTCACGGGACCCATGTCACTGTGAGCAGGTTTCTTCTCTTAACCTACTGCTGAGGTTTGATGAACGTCACTCAATTTATACAGAAGTTATTAGCCACTTCCTGTTTCCTGTTATTCGCCATAGGTTTAAGGGCTCGCCACGGCCGACCCGTTTAAGATATCAACCAGCCCTTCACAATATTACATCCTCAATGTCTTGAGATGGTATTAGACCCTGTTTGGTCAAAAACCTATTAATCCTGTAAGAGTAGTAGATCACATTCCAATGGGTGCGTTTTTCAAACAACGCCAAATAACTGACTTCCTGTTCAGCGGATTCCATGACATGGGGTATGCAAGTTGTTCACCTCAATGAGATCTAAATTTATACTGGGTCTCATTCATATATGTGAAAGTGGATATGAGTTATGCAGCTTAAACTTTACAAAGTTCCAGGGGGCGCTGTACAGGCCCTGTGGCACGCCCGGGCTCCAGGCTCTCAGGGCTTCCTCACAATCAGTGAGAGTCTACACCCATACAATTTGGGACCCGTAGGTCTTTCCACTCGTAAGATATGAGAAAAATAGTTGTCTTCGATTTTTTCTTGAGTTAAATCGTCACCATAGCAACACGATTCAAATTAGAAAAAAAATCCTCCATGATTTCAAATGACCCATGTCTTTTCATTATTCTGACTGATTTTGAACCAAATCAGGTGAAAGTAAAGGACAAAATATTACTGATTTCCAAAAGTGACACACTTCCTGCTGCCACTTGGTGGCGCTATGACATAGACTCATGATCGTCATATGATGTGATCAGCTTCCTACTCTTAACATACCTGTGAAGTTTCATGTGCATAACTTAATGTACACAGAAGTTATTAGCCACTTCCTGTTTCATTTTATTCGCCATAATTTTAAAGCGTCGCCACGGCCGAACCGTTCGAGGTATCAAAAAGATCTCTGCAATTTTGCATCGGCAACTTGTTTAGATCATATTTAGCTGGTTTGGTGCGAATTGGAAAAATTTCCTAGGAGGAGTTTATCACATTCCATTGGGTGCGTTTTGCAAACAACTCAAAATAACTCACTTCCTGTTGATTAGACCTGATGACATGCAGCGCGAAACTTGTTTAGTTTGATGAGATCTAAATGTACACCGAGTTTTATAAGGATACGTGCAAGTGTGTCTGAGCTATAAGGCAAGACTCTCTAGGGGGCGCTGTGCGGGGCGTGTGCGACGCCCCGGGCCGAGCCCCACTGAGGACCTGTTGGCCGCAGAT